>QLTV01003267.1:1362252-1372739 GCA_003457575.1 Thermophis baileyi
GCGAGCCCGGCATCTTGGTGCCATGCCGCCTTTGTCACCTCATCGGGCGCGGGGAGGGGGCGGGGAGGGGGTCGCGGCGGGGCGCGGGGGGGTCGCGGCATTAGAAAGGTTGAGAACCACTGACCTAAGCATTGCCTAATTTTTTCAACCCTTTATAGTGCTTCATCCCTGCACAATTCTCCTTAGCTTCCATCTTGCAGGTGAGAAGAACTGAGTTGGGAGTGAAGAGTGGTTGGTTTTGCCTTCAGTGAGTTCCTGGGAGGACCAAAGTGGGAACAGAAACTGGAGCTTTAATCCAGAGATGAGGCAGGCAAGAGGCTGCCATGTTTCAATTCTGAACTGGCAGAGTCACAGGGATCGTGCCCAGAGGTAACTTGGGGCACATGATGGAATGTGAGGAAGTTCTACCCTTTTCCCTGTGACAGGCCTGTCAAACTGGCGGCCCATGGGCCGGATGCGTCATGTGCAGGCCACGCCCACCCTGGCTCCGGAAAGGCAAAAAAGTCACCATACATCATGTGATGCGATCAGGATATCACAAGCATGTACAAAAGGGAGGGGGGAATCTTGCATAGGAAACCTCTACTTTCATCAGTTTGATGGCCCTCAAGATGGAGACAACCCTAGTGCTCCAACTTTGCTATGTGCTTTGACCCAAAGGACCTAATTTCTGTGCTCCCAAAGATCTGGTCTCTCACCAATTTATAGTCAGGCAGTAAAATCAAGAGGATTCTACATTCTTTTCAATACCAGCCCATATTTTCCCATTTGTCCAGATACTTCATTCTACACCAAGATTGACTTCAATTATCTAGATTATGTTTACTGGATCTTCATAGTCTTTAAAGTATCTAATCTTATACTTTTTTCATTGTCATTCTATTATATTTCTCTTTAAGTTACTGGCATCAGAGTTTAAAACAGCAAGCGACTGAGATTCTTATAAATTCTTATAATATTTACCTTTCTGTAGATGAAGTCCAGTTTCCAGAGTATCTGGGGAAGAAAAAGGAGGAATTCAGCATCTCATCACTGGAATTGGAGCAACCGAAGGGCCTCCCTAGAGATACCCTGGTTTGCTTTCCTTGGACTCAAAACAGGAAATAAGGAATAAGTTACAAGCCAGAATGTCATTGGTGGCTTTATATACAGTATATATCCATGATGGCGAACCTATGGCATGCGTGCCACAGGTGGCACATGGAGCTATATCGGAGGGCACGCGAGGCGTTGCCCTATGTCAGCTCCAACACGCATGCGCGCACTGGCCAGCTGATTTTCGGCCGTTTTCGCTCTCCCCAGGCTTCAGGGAAGCCTCCTGAAGCCTGGGGATGGCGAAAAACAGCCCAACGGGCCAACCGGAAGTTCGTTTCTGAACTTCCGGTTGGCCCGTTGGCTCGTTTTTCGCTGTCCCCAGGCTTCAGGAGTCCATTGTGAGGCCTGTGCGCAGGGGCAGCGGGGGGACTGCGCATGCGTGGGGGCAACGCGGGGGTTGTGCGCATGCACGGGGGAGGGCATGGGTGTGGGCACGTGCCACTAGCACACGCGCACACACCCTTTTGGCATGCGAACCAAAAATGTTCGCCATCACTAGTATATATATTCCATATACAGGTAGTCCTCAACTTACAACAGCTAAATGACCATTCAAAGTTACAATGGCACAGAAAAAAGTGACATATGACCAGTTCTCACACTTATGACCACTGTAGCATCCCTACAGTCACATGATCAAAAGTCGGACACTTAGCAACCAGCATGTATTTACGATGTTGCAGCATCCCATGGTTCTGGGATTGTCCTCTGCAACCTTCCTTTGTAGCTTAACTGCCATGATTTTCTTAATAAGTGTGGCAAAAAAGTTTGTAATATGGGGCATAACTCACCTAAGAACTGTCTTTCTTAGCAACAGAAATTTTAGGCTCAACTATGTCCATAAGTCAAGGACTACCTGTATATAATCCATTATATTTAGTGAAAACTTCTTCTGCTTCCCCAGGGATAAGTGAATATGGATTTGGGAAATGAAGAATACAGGTTGTCCTTGACTTACAACCACAACTGAGCCCAGAATTTATGTTGCTAAGTGAGAATTTGTTAAATGAGTTTTACCCCATTTTATGACTTTTCTTTCCACATTTGTTAAGTGAATCACTGCAGTTGTTCAATTGGTAACCTGGTTGTTAAGTGAATCTGGCTTCCCCATTGACTTTGCTTGCCAGAATGTCGCAAAAGATGATCACATGACCCTAGGACACTGCAACCGTCATAAATATGAACCAATTGTTAAGCATCTGAATGTAAATCAAATGACCATAGGGATGCTGCAACAATCATAAAGTGTGAAAAATGGTCATAAGCCACTTTTTTCAGTGGCATTCTAACTTTGAATCAGCGGTGGGTTGCTCCCGGTTCGGCCCGGTTCTTAGAACCGGTAGCGGCGGTGGCGGGAGGCTCCGCCCACCCGCCCGGGACGCTTCTGCGCATGCACAGAAGCGTCGTGCGCGCACACGTGAACTGGTAGTAACAGGTTTTAGAACCCACTACTGCTTTGAATGGTCACTAAATGAATTGTGGTAAGTCGAGGACCACCTGTAAATGATCAACTATGACTAGCTAACGGTTCCCATTTTTAGGTAGCACATCTATAATGGGAGAAACCAGAAAGCTCCTCTTCCCCTCCTGGTGCCAAGACACAAGGCCTTTCCACAGAGAAATGCAGGTGTCTCTTCCACTGATCCTGAAATTGATCCCTCATTGATCCATGTGACAGTGACCCAGAATCTTTCTTGGATGCTCTGGGATCAAAATGTCATCCAGCTGTCATCTACTTCGCCAACTGTTTTTTACCTCTAAATTTTTTTATGGCACTTTTCAGAAGCACGGTCTTATCACTGTGATCCCAGATTGTCCATTTCGGCTCTAGAAGTAAATCCACCGGATTCTCATATGTTTCCTTTGCCTGGTACCTGGCAAAACAAAAGAACATTGTTTATCAACCTGCCAATGGAAGCAGCTTTCTAAAACATCAGATGGTGCTTGAAGATTGGCTAACTACAGGATCCAATCTGACTTGGTCACTGGGACAAGGGAGGTTTATTCTTCCAAGGTTTTGGACTCGTACTGGACACCATCCTAAGGGAACTTCTCTCTCTCTCTCTCTCTCTCTCTCTCTCTCTCCGACAGAACCGGCTCCATGATGTCACCAGCGGTTCTATAGAACCGGTGCGAACTGGGAGGAACCCACCTCTGTGCCTGGTTGTGTGTGGCTTTTAGTAGTTAAGGGGGGTGTTGCTGGCCAGCTATTAAATTATTGTCATTTTTTTCTGTTGCCCCGTCCTTGGCTCCTAAGTACCTGGTAAGCTGGTGGTAAATCAGCACTCCTGTTGACTGACAAGGGCCCCCGTTTCCCAGGCTTCAATCATTTCTCTGACTAGCTATTCAAATATGGGCACCATGGCGACTCAGTGGATCCTGACCCAAAACTGCACTCATCCACCCTCATCAAGCTAAGCAAGATATCTAGTAGTGGCCACTTCAGTTTTCAACTCCCTACACTTTACAATTATTGTGAATCCCTTGGAAAAAAATAATGGATTGTATTTTACCAAATTTGAAAATGGCTAATATGGGTGAGATAGGCAATCAACCTAGAAGATGGGTATAACATTCAAACTGAATAGAGACGAATGCAGTTACAAGTAACCCTCAGTTTATGACTATTTGTTAGCAACCAGTTACAACGGTTCTCAAAAAACTGACTTACAACCATTTTCGCACTTAACATCTGTCACAGTGTCCCTGTTATAACAATTCAGATGCTTGGCAAACGGCACGTATTTATGATAGTTGCATTACTTGGCACAGCTTACATCCTACAATGATACCTTTACAACCATCAAACATCTGTCTCTTCTTGGGAAGGACTTGGGAAGGTGGATAAAAATGCCAAATTCAATCTAAACAACTGGCTGAGTGTGCAACCAACCATAATAATTGATCATATCAAATATTGTTAATTATATTGTGTTGAAGTTGTCTGAGGTAATTTCTTACAAAGCCCAGAAATACAGTACGTTATCTTTACATTAAATTACTGCTAAATACAAACAGAATTTTTCAAAATAGGAAAACTGCTGGAGGATCTGCTGATCTCTGAGACTGTAAAGAAAAGGGTGGATTTACTTACTTCTTCAAGATGCTTCCAATGTCCTAAAAAATAAAGAGACGAAGCACTGAAAGGAGCCATTTCCTATGCAGAAAATTAAATACACACACACACACACACACAAACATAATAAAACATACATTAATAGCAAAAAGAAAAGACTATTTGAAAAACAAAATAGTGCATCAATAGGATAAAAAAAACCCCTGCATTTATGCATCCAGAATTAAGGCACTTTGGAAAATCCAGGTGGTTATAATACTTTGTAGAAGGCCATCAGTGTTGGGTTTGTCCTTGCCCTGGAGATTAAGGGGAGGGGGAGACCCTACAAAGAACACCCACCACACATAGTTCCTATCATAGGTGATAGGAACCTCAAATTGTGAAAAATATACAGAGACACTGACCAGATTACATTATGTATCCCTAATATTAGCCATTATAGGTAGTCCTCGACTTTCAAGTTCATTTAGTGACCATTCGAAGTTACAACAGCACTGAAAATACTGACTTATGACCATTTTTCACACTTAAGACTGTTGCAGCATCCCCATGGTCACATGATCACAATGCAGCCACTTGGCAACTGATTCATATTTATGACGGTCGTAGTGTCCCGGGGGTCATGTGACCATAATTTGAGACCTTCTGATAAGCAAAGTCAATGGGGAAGCCAGATTCACTTAACAACTGTGTTACTAATTTTATCACTGCACTGATTCACTTAACAACAGTGGCAAGAAAGGTTGTAATATAGGGCAAAATTCACTTAACTATTTCGCTTAGCAACAGAAATTTCAGGCTCAATTGTGGTCATAAGTCGAGGACTACCTACAGTCTTCATACCATCCAGAAGAATGGATGGAAAAAGTGATGGAGCTAGGAAAAAAATGACAAAATTGACTGCTTTCATTAGATATGAACATTTGTTTCTACTTGGAAACTGCTTCTGAACTTTTTGTCAACATAGAAAAAAATGAACTCTTCATGCTTCACTTTGCTTATTAGATTGTTTTTATAGACATGGCTAAAGATTACTAAAGATGAAAAAGTAAAAAGTCGAGGCTGTAATTTTATTTTGTATTTTACTGTGCAGAAAAAAGGTTGAGAGATGTTTTTTTTTCTTTTTTCTTTATCCTACACTTCTTTCCCATTCTTATCCTTCTCCTTTTCCCTATTTTCTTGATTTTCATTTGTACTTTTCACTATTATAATTTCAATTAAAATTATGAAAAAAAGGAAAGAGTCAAAAAAAAGTATTCTGTGGCAGGACTAAAGCAGTCTATCCCATTTCATCATTGATACAAAACTCTATACACCGCTCCGCACACCCTGATACAAAAAAGATGCTGAGGCCGTAGAAAGAATGCAGAGAGGAGCAATAAAGATGATAAGGGCTCTGGAGGCCAAACTGTACAATGAATGGCTGAGGGAACTCGGTATGCTTAGCCTAACAAAGAGAAGGCTTAGGGGAGACACAACAGCTATCTTCCAATATTTGAATGTCTGTCATAGGGAAGAGGGAATTGATGTATTCTCCATAGCACCTGAGGGCAGGACAAGAAACAATAAGTGGAAACTCATCAGACAGAGATTCAACCTGGAAATAAGGAAGAATTGGACTAGAAGACCTCCAAGGTCCCTTCCAGCCCTAGGATTCTATGATCTCAACTTCCTGCCTGACCTGTAAGAGTTTGCTGGCTGGCTGCTGATGCTTCTCTTCTATCTCCTGGATGAGATCATCAAGAGAGCACAGTTCCTCCATGTGCTTGGCCAAACCCTTCTCCTTTCTTGCCATAATATCCTTCTCCGTCTCTTCCATTCTAGCCAGCAGAAGCTTCTCCTGTCCTTCTAACAAGAGTTGTAGCTCTCTGAATTCAGCAGCTACATTTTTTCTCTCTTTTTTGATGAGATCCTAGAACAAGACAGAAAGAGCAAAATATCTTTATTTTACTTTAATTATTTTTACGTAATTATTTTTATTGTTATAGTAACAAAACCGATTCCCTGAAGAATCCAGAAAAGAGATGGGAGAATTTCCTAGGCAGAAAAAAATACCCTTTTGACACCAACAAGCACAGGCGGGAAAGGTTTCTAATAACCAAAAAAAGGCTCCAATTGAAATGATCTCTCATGAACATTTTCTTGGCAATGAGGGATTCCAAAAAAGTAGACAGAAAAATGTTTGAGTTCACATTTTTTCAACAAGATGAAACATGTCACCAACTATTACATCCTAGTCCTCACATTAAGAACAAGTTCTGTGCGCTAATACCACCTTTATCTTGAATTTTATTTAAGTCAGAACTTGTACTTACAAACAGGTTGCCTATTATCAAAAATGGCAGACAGTTTTCTCCTTCCTATTAGCTCAGAAGCTCCTCACCGTTGAGTCAATACTTACAAGCATCTCCTGCACTCTTTTCTCTGTGTCTCTTTTGTATGTAGCTATTTTTTCTTTCTGCCCTTTCTGAGCCTTCAGGCAATCCTCAATCTTGATCTGAAGAGAAAATACAAGTTTTGAGTTTCTTTTCGGTAAAGAATTACATGGGAGGGAAGACCCAGTTAGAAAAAAAAAACATTGCCAAAAAGGCACTAAGAGTAGTCAACCTAATCCTGCGTAGCTTCTTCTCTGGCAACATTACACTGCTAACTAGAGCATACAAAACATTCGCTAGACCAATTCTCGAATACAGCTCACCTGTCTGGAACCCGCACTGCATATCGGACATTAATACAATTGAGAGAGTCCAAAAATATTTCACGAGAAGAGTCCTCCACTCCTCCACTCGCAACAGAATACCTTATTCCACCAGACTTGAAATCTTGGGCTTAGACAACTTAGAACTACATTGCCTTAGAACCAATCTAAATGTAGATCATAAAATTATCTGCCACAATGTACTACCTGTCAATGACTACTTCAGCTTCAGCCACAATACACGAGCACACAATAGATACAAACTTAATGTAAACCGCTCCAAACTCGACTGCAGAAAATACGACTTCAGCAACAGAATTCCAATCAATGCCTGGAATACACTACCTGACTCTGTGGTTTCTTCCCCAAACCCCAAAAACTTTAACCTTAGACTGTCTACTGTAGACCTCACCCCATTCCTAAGAGGTCTGTAAGGGGCGTGCATAAGCGCACCAGCGTGCCTACCGTCCTATTGTCCTCATCTATCTGTATTCACTTTGATTATGTTTATGTTTATACCTATACCTGCTATCTTGTACATGTTTGAGAAACAAATAAATAAATAAATAAATAAAATAAAAATAAAAAGATATATTCAACCGTCATAAATACATGGCAGTTGCCAAGCATCCGAACAGAGAAAGCAATTGATTCAAGCATTGCCAGGAAGGCCAAGGATTTGGATGGCCCTCCGCAGCGATTCCTCCCGGCTGACTCCTACCTGGTATTCCTGGAAAGCCTCCTCCGCAGGGATCACCGAGTGGCCCCTGTGCTTTTTGGATCGGTCGCAGACCACGCAGATGAGGGTCTCGTGGTCCTTACAAAAGAGCTTGAGAGACTCCCGGTGCTTCGGGCAGATGCTCCCTCCTTCCTCGCCCCAAGGACCTCCGCATCGCCTGGCCACTTCCGCCACCCGCGCCAGCTGCCTGTTGGGGAGGACGCTGCGGGGCGCGAAGGTCTGTCTGCAGTGGGGGCAGGAAGCCTCCAATTCCGACGTCCCCCAACTGCGGGTCAGGCAGTCCCGGCAAAAGTTGTGTCCGCACTCCGGGATGAGCACGGGGTCCTGGAAAAAGTCCAGGCAGATGGAGCAGCTGGCTTCTTCCACCAAATCCTGCAAGGGCGCTTCGGTCGCCATCGCCGCCTCCTCCGCCGGGAAAAGGAAAGAGAAAGTTAAGTTTCGCCGCCTTTCCCTGCGAATCACGTGACCGCCTTTGGGCTCTGCCCAGGCGGGAAACCGAAACGAATTGTTATTGCTCTTTCTGTCAGCTTCGCTGGCTTCTAAAAGAAGAACTGCAGTATTTTAAAAAGAACAAATTGGGGAGGAGCAAAAATTCAGGGGATGGATGGACCCCCGATCAATTATTATTGGCCCAATCAGCTCGTTAAAGTGGGGTGGAGTTTTTAAAAACTGGGGAGAAGCAAATATTCTTGGGACGGACCCCTAATCAATTACTGATCCAAGTATCCTGCTAAAGGGAAAGAGATTGAAAAATCCTGGGGAGAAAGAAACATCCATGGGATTGATTCACCGCCAATTATTATTGAGCCGGCCACTTGTTAAAGGGGAAAATGCTTTTAAAAAACTGGGAAGAACGAAACATTTATGGGACGGGACGGAATGGAGTAAAGTTGGCATGAAAGAAAATGGGAGAAACCCTTGATACAACCCCGAAGCCAATGCTGTAATTGATGGGATGTCTCAGAGATAAAAGAGAACGTAGAATTTATAATCCTCGATTGTAGCTGGAGATACGGCCACCAATCTATTTTTATTCCCTGCTCCTTTAATTCTTGGTTGGATTTTAATCTTCCTTCATTATCCAAGATTTCATGATATTTTAACATTTTGCCCGTGTCTAATGTGTTAGGGTGAATCATAGCCTCCATAGTGGATAACCAGCCCGGTATTTTAAGATAATGCTTCTTCCTGATTCCCTCCCAAGTCTGTATCAGCGAATCTCGCAGTGTATGTCTATGGAAGTATGAATGTTTTTTTATTTCTGGCGTTCCATATGAATGCATGCCACCCCATCTGAAGATCGTGTCCTTCTAATGTTAAAATTCTCTTATTTTTCAAGTTCATCCATTCCCTGACCCACACCAAACTTGCTGCTTTGTAATAATTCTCCCACACAGGGAGTCCAAAGCCACCTCTGCTTCTACTATCCTATAATGAAGTTAATTTTATCCTCGCCTTTTTTCCTGCCCACACAAATTTCATAATGTTCTTATTTAATGCTTTAAAAAAATTCTTGTCTAATTTTATGGGAATCGTTTGAAATAAATAGACCAATTTTGGTAAAATATTCATTTTGATAGTTGCGATTTTCCCTAATAATGACAGTTGTAATTTCCCCCATCTTTTTAAATCTTCCCCTATTTGTTGTATTAATTTCATGTAATTATCCTTTTTTAATGCTGAACATCTTGCTCTTAGCCAAACACGTTTCACTTTTTTTACAATTTGAAGCCCCATTCTTTTCTCAAGTTCTACCTTTTGTTTCTCCGATGTTCTTGACTAACATTTTCGTTTTCCATTTGTTAATTTTGAGGCCTGCAACCTCCCCATATTTCTCTATCTCTTGCAATAACGGTCCAGATTCCAATGGGTCCTCTATGACAAATACCATATCATCAGTGAATGCCTGGACTTTGAATTCTTCCTGTTTGATTTTAGTTCCTTTTATTTCCCCCTTTAGTATTATTCTAGTGTTATTTCTAATTTGTCTCATAGGAAGAAAGCCATTTTGATCTATATGTATCTTCTCATTTAGTATTTTTTTTAACCGTTCCGCCATAATGTTCATAAATATTTTATAGTCTGAATTTAACAATGAGATTGGTCTATAATTCTTGATTTGTATATTGTCAGTCCCTTCTTTAGGGATCAGGGTAATATACGCCTCTTTCCATGATTCTGGTACCTTTGCTTCCCTTAAAACTTTGTTGCCTATTTCCAATAATAATACTTCCATCGATTCTCCTAAATGTTTATAAATTTCCCCTGGCAATCCATCTGGTCCTGGGGTCTTATTACTTTTTTGTTTCCGATTGCTTCTTTAAGTTCGAATAATGTTATTTCCTTATTTAATACTTCCCTTTCTTCTTCTCTCAATGGGAGCGCATTATCCTTCTTCAAATAATCACTTATTTTCCCCTGTACTATTTCTTCCTGTCTATAAAGCCTTCCAAAGAATTCTTGTATAATTTCCTTTTTCTTCTCCATATTACTCTCTACTGTTCCATTTTCATTCTGTAGCTGATGTATTATTCTTTTTCCTCTTTCCTTTTTTAATTGATAGGCCAACCACCTCCCCGTTTTATTAGCATGTTCAAAATAATTTTGTTTTGCGAATTTTAAATTCCTTGCCAGTTCTTTTTGATCCAAAATATTTAATTTATGTTTAACTAGGGCCATTTTATTTTTAGTTTGTTCGTCCCCAGGATCTGTTTGTAATTGATTTTCTAACTTTTTAATTTCCTCGGTCAGTATATTATAATCTCTCCATTTATCTTTATTTCTTTTTGCAATATATTCTATTGTAATCCCCCTTAAATAAGCTTTCATGGTGTCCCAGAGGTTTTGTAATGTGTGGTGTTTTTTGTTATCTTTAAAAA
>QLTV01003267.1:1398718-1412224 GCA_003457575.1 Thermophis baileyi
GCAAGCAGGAGACTTCGCCCACCCGCCCGGATGCAGCCATTTGGGTTCTTTTCCCCTCTGCACATGCGCAGCACGCTTTGCGCATGCGCAGAGGGTAGAAGAACCCAAATGGCGGCGTCCGGACTACCAGCTGTCCGGCGACCCGCAGGCACGGCCGAACCGGGACCTTTTCACCCCTGCAGTGACGGTGGCACCAAGATGGCGGGCTAACGCGCGCAGCAACCCCTGTGAAATGGTCGTTCGACCCCCAAAGGGGTCGCGACCCACAGGTTGAGAACCGCTGGTCTGAATGGTCAAACAATTGGCAACTCCAAATCTCGACCAATAAATGCTCTGTCCTACACATTGGTAAAAAAAAAATCAGAACACCAAATACAAACTAGACGGATATGACCTCATAGACGACCCTCACTGTCAAGGACTTTGGAGTACAAACGACCTAAGCGCCAGAGCTCACTGTAACAGCATTGCCAAAAAGGCATTAAGAGTTGTAAACCTAATCTTACGAAGCTTCTCCTCCGGTAATATTGAATTGCTAACTAGGGCATACAAAACCTTCGCTAGACCAATTCTCGAATACAGCTCATCTGTCTGGAATCCGCACTGTATATCGGACATTAATACAATTGAGTGAGTCCAGAGGTATTTCACGAGAAGAGTCCTCCACTCCTCTGCTCGCAACAGAATACCTTATTCCACCAGACTTGAAATCTTGGGCTTAGACAACTTAGAACTACGTCGCCTTCGATCTGATCTAAATGTAGTTCATAAAATTGTCTGCTACAATGTCCTTCCTGTCAATGACTACTTCAGCTTCCACCACAACTATACACGATCAAAGAGCACACAACAGATACAAACTCAATGTAAACCGCTCCAAACTTGATTGCAGAAAATACGACTTCAGAGTTGTCAATGCCTGGAATGCACTACCTGACTCTGTTGTTACATCCCCAAACCCCCAAAACTTTAACCTTAGACTGTCTACTATTGACCTCACCCCATTCCTAAGAGGTCTGTAAGGGGTGTGCATAAGCGCACCAGCGTGCCTACCGTCCCTGTCCTACTGTCCCCATTTATTCATACCTATTTCCTGTGTTCATACTCATGTTTATTCTTATATCTATTATCTTGTAAACGATTGACAAATCAAATAAATACATAAAATAAATAAAGACTGTTGCAGCATGTCCATGGTCACATGATTCAAATTCAGCTTTGCTTGGCAACTGATTTATATTTATGACAGTTGCAGTGTCCTGGAGGTCAGGTGACCACAATTTGTGACCTTAGGACAAGCAAAGTCAATGGGGAAGTCAGATTCATTTAATAACCGTACTACTAACTTTACCACTGCAGTGATTCACTTAACAACAGTGGCACGAAAAGTAGTAAAATGGGGCAAAACTCCCTTAACAACTGTTTCGCTTAGCAACAGAAATTTCGGACTCTATTGTGGTCGTAAGTCAAGGACTACCTGTAGTCTTCACACCTTAATTTAATTTAATTTAATTAATTGTATTTCTATGCCGCCCAACTCCCGAAGGACTCTGGGCGGCTTACAACAGGGAATAGAAAATACATTTAAAAACATCATAAAATATAAAAAAAACAGTTAACAGTCACATACATACATATCACTCAAGGTCGGACCTCGCAAATTGCGAGATCAACGGCCCCAAGCTTGCCGGAAAAGCCAGGTCTTCAATGCTTTCCGGAAGGCCAATAGGGTGGTGACAGTCCGGATCTCAGGGGGTAGCTGGTTCCAGAGAGCCGGGGCAGCCACAGAGAAGGCCCTCCCCCGCGGGCCCGCCAGCCAACACTGCTTAGCTGACGGGACCCGGAGGAGACCAACTCTGTGGGATCTTACCGGTCGCTGGGAACTATGAGGTAGAAGGCGGTCACTTCCAGTGATGGAGCACTCAGCAATCCGGGAGAGAAGCTGTTCCATTGATTAATTGTTCTCACTGTCAGGAAATTCTTATTTCTGGGTTAGATCTCTTTCTGATTAGCTTCTACCCCTTGCTTCTTGTCCTGCCCTTAGGGGCTTCTAGTTTCCTTTCCATAAAAAGAGTCAAAAAGATTACTAAATAAGTAGTTAAAAAAAGATTTGGAACTTTGTTACTGTACACATTGAGTGCAGCCAGAATCCTACATGCAGACATGAAAAGATATATCAATCTTCACAAGAGAAGAATGGATGGCAAAAGTGATGGAGCTAGAAAAAATGAAAAAATTGACTGCTTTAATTAGATATGACCCGTTGTTTCTACTGGGAAGCTGCTTCTGGACTTTGTGCTCAAAATAGGAAAAAAAATAAAACCTTGACACGTGATTTTCCTTATTAGATTAATTTGTTTTTACAGACATGCTAATAAATACTAAATATGTAAAAGCAAAAAGTTGAAGCTGTAATTTTATTTTGTATTTTACTGCGCTGAAAAACATTGGAAGTCAATGCTTTTTTTTTCTTTCTCCTTTTTCCTACATTTCTTTCCCCTTCTTATCCTTCTCCATTTCCCTATTTTTTTTATTTTCATTTGTACTTTTCACTAGTATAATTTCAATTAAAATTATGAAAAAAAAAAGAAAGAAAAAAGTAAAAAAAAAAAGCATTCTGTGGCAGGACTAAAGCAGTCTATCCCATTTCATCATTGATACAAAACTCTATACACCGCTCCACACACCATGATACAAAAAAGATGCTGAGAGGAGCAATAAAGATGATAAGGGCTCTGGAGGCCAAACTGTACAATGAATGGCTAAAGGAACTTAGCCTGACAAAAAAAAAAGCTTAAAGGAGACACGACACCCATCTTCCGATGCTTGAAGGGCTCTCATAGAGAAAAGGGCATCGATTTACTCCCCGTAGCCCCCGACGGCAGGACAAGAAGCAAGGGGTGGAACCTAGTCAGACGGAGATCCAACCCAGAAATAAGAATTTCCTGACAGTGAGAACAATTAATCAATGGATCAGCTTCTCTCCCGGAGTTCTGGGTGCTCCATCACTGGAAGTTTCCAATAACAGTTTGGACAACCATTTTGGGGGGATGGTATAAGGACTCCTGCCTTGAGCAAAGTATTGGACTAGATTACTAGAAGACCTCCAAGGTCCCTTCCAGCCCTAGGATTCTATGATCTCAACTTCCTGCCTGACCTGTAAGAGTTTGCTGGCTGGCTGCTGTTGCTTCTCTTCTATCTCCTGGATGAGATGGTCAAGAGAGCACAGTTGCTCCATGTGCTTGGCCAAACCCTTCTCCTTTCTTGCCATAATATCCTTCTCCGTTTCTTCCATTCTAGTCAATAGAAGTTTCTTCTGTGCTTCTAACCAGAGTTGTAGCTCTCTGAATTCAGCCGCTACATTTTGTTTCACTTGTTTGATGATGTCCTAGAACAAGAAAGAGAAAAAGCAAAAGGTATACTTTTTTTTAATTATTTTACTTAATTGTTTTTATTTTAATTGTTATAATAATTAAACGGATTCCTTGAAGAATCCAGAAGTGAGGTGGGAGAATTTCCTAAGGAGAAAAAAAAAACCTTTTGATATTAAAAAGCACGGGGGGGGGGGGGGTTTCTAAAAAAAAAAGGGCTCCAGTTTAAATGATCTCTCATGAAAATTTTAATTCCAAAAAAGGAGACAGAAAAATGCTTGAGTTCACAATTTTTTCAATAAGATGAAATATGGCTTGCATTAATTTATTATGCCAACCAAACCCATTGTATAAAACACAGCTCATGGGATAGGTGTACTTAACCCAACTATGACTCATTCAGCCAATGGTGACATCTCAGTCCCCAGGTTAAGAACAAGTTCTCTGCCCTAATACCGAACTTGAATTTCATTTAAGTCAGAACTTTACTTACAAACAGGCTGCCTATTAGCTCAAAAGCTCCTCACCATTGGATCAATACTTACAAGCATCTCCTGCACTGTTTGCTCTGTGTCTCTTTTGTATGTAGCTATTTTTCCTTTCTGCTCCTTCTGAGCCTTCAGGCAATCCGCAACCTTGATCTGAAGAGAAAATACAAGTTTTGAGTTTTGTAAAGAATTACATCGGAGGGAAGACCTATTTAGAAGATATATTCAATCGTCATAAATACATGGCAGTTGCCAAGTGTCTGAATTTTGATCATGGGACCACGGAATGCCTGCAATGATCACAAGGGTGAAAAACCTTAGGTCACTTTTTTTATTGCCGTTCTAACTTCGAACAGTCACTAAACGAATGGTTCTAAGTCAAGGACTACCTGCAATGGCATTAAAGTGAGCTGCCTGAGACTCCTGGTTGCAGTCATCCCAGAAGCATCACTGAGAAATGAAAGTTTGGGCTGATCCAGCAGGAGTGTTTTTCGGGGTCTGCACTCAATATTTTGGAGGACTCCATGACAATTTCGCTCTAGAGCAAATGTGGAAAGGGAGCTGGCAAAGGGAGCCTATTTCTCCCTACAGGCAATTTCCATTGCTAAGCAAGACAGGGACACTGCAGCCATCATAAATACTTGCCGATTGCCAATTGTCCCAATTTTGATTAGTGACCACAGGGATGTTACAATGGTCATAAATGTGAAAATGGTCATAAGTCACTTTTTTCAATGGTATTGTAACTTTGAACAGTCTCAAAACAAATGGTTTTAAGCCGAGGATATGGTAAATCTGTCTTCAAACAATTGCAGGAACAAAGGATAAAGCAGGAGGTGAAGGTCTCAGGTTGGAATTAGGGAAGTTTGTTAAAGGAATGGCAGAGGCAGAAAGTTGCAGTTGAGTGTAATAAGACCAGTAAGGAATGGTGGGACACTCCTGCCTAGCAACAAGAAAATTACAAGATAGTTAGAAGGACTCCAATTAGAGGAATGCTTGCTAAGGCACAGAGACATAAACTTTGGTAACTTCTAGCTTATTATAATAATAAAACACATAAGAAAGCTTATTAACATAAAATATGCAATTTATGAAAGAGGAGGATAAAGTAGGCCGGGACAAGAGATCAAAAGAAACACATGTGTGGGAAGCAATGAGTGATTCTTACAGGGTATTAACTTCCTTAATCTTAAGAGTGTAAAATTTGTATTTGTATATGGTTAGGGGCATCGGCTCCTTTAGCTGCTGAGACCCTTTTGCTGAAGTATTTCAATTAAAGTTCCTTGAACCTCCGGTCTGGTTCTGATTGGCATCTGCGCCAGACTAAACCCAGTTTGCAGACAACAGAGAAACCAAGTACATTGGTTGAAGGATTGTCCGGAAGGCTAAGGATCTGGATGTTCCTCCGCAGCGATTCCTCCTGGCTGACTCCTACCTGGTATTCCGGGAAAGCCTCCTCCGCAGGGATCACCCAGTGGCCCCAATGCTCTTTGGATCGGTCGCAGACCACGCAGATGAGGGTCTGGTGGTGCTTACAAAAGAGCTTGAGGGGCTCCCGGTGCTTCGGACAGAAGCTCCCTCCTTCCTCGCCCGGATGGCCTCCGCATCGCCTGGTTACTTCCACCATCCGCGCCAGCTGCCTGTTGGGGAGGAGGTAGCGGGGCCCGAAAGTCTGTCTGCAGTGGGGGCAGGAAGCCTTTGATTTCGACGTCCCCCAAGTGCGGGTCAGGCAGCCCCGGCAGAAGTTGTGGCCGCACTTCGGGATGAGCACGGGGTCCTGGAAAAAGTCCAGGCAGATGGAGCAGCTGGCTTCTTCCACCAAATCCTGCAAGGGCGCTTCGGTCGCCATCACCTCCTCCAAAAGGAAAGAGAGTTACTTTCGCGCCTTTCCCTGCGAATCAGGTGACCGCCTTTGGGCTCTGCCCAGGCGGGAAACCGAAACGAATGGTTGTTGCTCTTCCGGTCAGTTTCGCTGGCTTCTTAAAGAACTGCAGTATTTTAAAAATAACAAATTGGGGGGGAGCAAAAATTCACGGGACGGACCCCAGATCAATTATTATTAGCCCAACCAGCTCGTTAAAGGGAAAATTGTTTTAAAAGCTGGGAAGAAGGAAACATCCCTGTTAGAGAAAAAAAAGTTTTTAAAAACTGGGAAGAAGCCAACATTCATAGGATGTCCCCCCCCCATCAATTATTGATCCAAACATTCTGCTAAAGGAGAGGTGGGGAACCATGGCCCCTTTATGACTTGTGGGTTTCAAAAGGTATATAGGGTCTCCTGTTTGAGCAGAGGGCTAGACTAGAACAGGGGTCTCCAACCTTTTGGACCCCAGGGACCACCAAATTCATAATTTTAAATCCTGCGGACCACGGGGGGGGGGGGGGGCTCAGCTGCCTTTCGGGCCTTGCTGTCTGCTTCTGCTAGGCCTCTGGGTGGGAGGCCTGAGAGAAAGTGCCTGGTCCAGGCACACAGCCTGGAAACCTCTTTTGTGTTCCTTTTCTCAAGAAGCTTGGTCAATCTGAGTGAAGGAAAACGAAGACGGGCAGACTGACGGTGGCTTGCTGATGTTGGTGGGAAAGTCGGTCCCATATTCCAGAGCTGTAGCTCCCCTCCCCTCCCCTCCCCCATTTCCTTTCCTTTCCTTCTTTCCTTTCCTTCTTTCCTTTCCTTTCCTCCCCTCTCCTCCCTTCCCTTACCCCTTTTCCTTTCCCCCCCTTCCCTCCCCTCCCCTCCTTCCTCTCCTTCCTCCCCCCTCCCTCTCCTCTCCTCTCTCTCTCTCTCTCTCTCTCTCTCTCTCTCTCTTTCTCTCTCCTTTCCTTCCTTTCCTTTCCCTCCCCTCCCTTCCCCCCTTTCCTTTCCTTTCCTTTCTTTTCCTTTCCTTTCCTTTCCTTCCCTCTCCTCCCCTCCCTTCCCCCCTTTCCTTTCCCTTCCTTTCCTTCTTTCCTTTCCTTCCCTCTCCTCTCCTCCCTTCCCTTCCCTTTCCTTCTTTCCTTTCCTGCATTCGGGTGGAGGAGCTGCTGCTCGTCTCCTGCCACTTGGAGCTTGGAGCGGTAAACCGCATCCAGGAAGCACTACAGCAGAGAGAAGCAGCCAGAGTCAACCCTAGCTTTGCTGTCCATTGCGGATGCTAGACCGGCCGCCCTGCAAACTCTCGTCTCTCGAGGAGCCCAGCCGAAGTTTCCTGCGCCGCTTCAGCGAGCGCTCCTCGAGAGACGAGAGTTTTCAGGGGGCCGGTCTAGCGTCCGCAATGGACAGCAAAGCTAAGGTTAACCCCGGGCAATTCTCTCTGCTAACAGGCCGCCAAGCTAACTGCCTGAAGGACCCCAGCCTCTCCCTGGGAGTCAAAGCGCTGAAGCGCGAGCGGCACGGGAAACTTCGGCTGGGCTCCTTGAGAGAAATGTAAAGATTTCTCTGCGGACCACCAAAATTTTCTCGCGGACAACCAGTGGTCCGCAGACCACCAGTTGGTGACCACTGGACTAGAAGACCTCCAAGGCCCCTTCCAGCTCTATTCTGATTGCTTGATTGATTGATTGATTGTCTTCAACTCCCAGAATTCGTGCGCCAGCTGGCTCAGGAATTTTGGGAGTTCAAGTCTGCAAATTATAAAAGGCTATTCCCCCCCCCCCACTCCTTGCTAAAGGGAAAGTTATTGAAAAATCCTGGGGAGAAAGAAACGTCCGTTGTACGGATTGCCAAACAATTATTATTGATCCAACCAGCTTGTTAAAGGGGAAAATGCTTTTTAAAAAAAAATATGAAGAAGGAAACATTTATGGGACCAGAGGGAGTAAACTTGGACTGAAACAGACCAAGAGAAACCCTTGATAAAAGCCCAAATCTAATGCTGCAATTGATGGGATGTCTCAGAGATAAAGGGGAAATTAAACTCTTTTTGGTCACTTTTTATAGGAATATCCTGCAGAGGAAGAACTGCCTGGACTTCTCCCTTCCCAGCCAGCCAACCAGGAAATGGATCAGGAAAGCCTGGGTCACTCCGTAGAAGGGAGACACAGAAGAATATCTTGTAGATGTAGAATATGGAATATGTGGAATGTGGAATAGGATCATTTGCTGAATGGAAATCTTCAAGTGTGACCAATGAGGTGCCTCTTAAGGCAAAAGATGGATAGAGTCCTTAGTAGTCTCAGGCCAACTGAGGACAGGGGGACCCATGGGGGGAGGGGGGAAATCTGGTGGGTGGAGAACATCTTATAGACCTTTGCCCTTTGTTCAAGGGCTTTTTGGGGGAGGCTTCTTTAATCACAACAGGGTCTCTGAGGGGACATAGACAGTCCCAAGCCCCCTCCTTTATCTTGCCTTTTTGGTGGTGGCACGTCATTCCTGGAATGTCCTCCCCAGAGACCGTCAATTGGCAGCCACAGTGGCATCATTTTGGCACCAGGTGAAGGCCTTTCTGTGGAAGGAAGGAAGGAAGGAAGGAAGGAAGGAAGGATGGATATATATGACTGCAACTAAAGTACTACTACTAAACAGGTTTAGGGCTTGGAAACTTTAAGAGACCTAATTTACAGAACATTCACATATACCGGTAAATCTCTTTTAAATGTTCCCCAGAAGTGGGGAGATGCAAAGCAGGAACAACCCTAGAGGGAGTCAACAAAGGCCTAAAGGATGGAAGCCCCGCCCCTTATTTACATATGGGTAAAAGGCGGAGCTGGCTGCCATCTTGACTTTGTTGACCTGCCTTGAAACACTGGCCGTAATCCCCATCCCTTTTGATATGCTGTTGGGCTAGATCAGTGGCTCTCAATTTGACATATGTGAAGTCAAATAATAAGCATTAAAAAGTGTTTTATGACAGTGTTCCACACTTATGACCATTGCAGCATCCCCATGATTACTTGATCAAAATTCAGTCACTTGGGAATTGGCTCATATTTATGATGGTTGCAGGATCCCCGAGTCATGTGATCACCCTTTGTGACCTTCTGCCAAGCAAAGTCAACGGAGAAGCCGGATTCACTTAGCAACCATTCGACTAACTTAACAACTGCAGTGATTCACTTAACAACTGTGACAAGAAAGACCGTCATGTAGCGCTACCCCCAAAAGGGTCGCTGGGGTCCGGGTTCCCCCTGCCCTCTTTTCCAACCATCCAGGCACCTTCCCCTTCTACAGTCCATTCCTTGTGGCTGCCAGTCCACTCTGGTCCCTTTGCTCAGGCACCTCCACTTGCCCTGCTCGCCTGGACTCTGCTGTCTTGCCCTTCCAGCTGGTCCCTTCTGGAGTCTCCTTTCAGCAGGTGGATCACATGGTGGGGTGGTGGTCAGAGGGCCAGTCAGCCAGTTCTTCCTCTCCCCCCCCCCGCTGCTTTGCAAGTCTCTCCTGTCACTGCCTCTGCTCCTTCCTTGATTCCCCTGCCTGCCTGTTTCTCTCCATCTTTCCCCTTCCTCCTCCTCCTCCTTTCTCAGTCTTTCCTCACACTTTTCGCTACCTTTCCCCACACTCCATTCTCCCCCTTTCCTTCACACTCCTTTCTCCCCCTTTCCTCAACCTGTCCTCATGTGTCGCTTCCCCCCCCTCACTTGATGGGGTGGAGGCCAGGTGAGCCAGGAGACCTCACTTCCCTTCTCTGCCCCCAGAGACTCACCTATCCCACTCGCCCTCTCTCTTTATCCCCTGCTCTCCTCCTTCCTGCCAAAACCTCCTTTTCATTCCCTTCTTTCCCCGTGATAGTTAAAATGGCGCAAAGCTCACTTAACAGCTGTCTCACTTGGCAGCAGAAATTTGGGGCTCAATTGTAAGTCCAGGATTACCTGTATTAGGTATGTTCATTAGGATTACTCATTTGCTCCTTTGCCAACAGCAGTTTGTCGATCTTCAGTTCTTTAGATGCTTTGAGATGTTCCAGAGAGCTGCTGTTAGCATTCAAAGTCACCATATCAGAGTTAAGTTTCACTCCCCTTATTATTTATTTGAATCTCTCCTTTATTATTTTTACAAATAACTCAACGTGACAAACATATCCAACATATCTTCCTCCTCCTATTTTCCCCACAACAATCCTGTGAGGTGGATTGGACTGAAAGAGAATAACTGGCTCAGTTACCCAGCTGGCTTTCATGGCTAAGGCAGGACTTGAACTCCCAGTCTTCCTCTTCCTAGCCTGGCGCCTTAACCATTAGATCAAACTAGATCTAATGCCCATCTCAATATCGAAGCCAGTTTTGGGCTGCCTCAGATTGTTGACCCCTGGTGGCTACCTGGACGAATCTCCCTCCACTTCTCTTGGCAAGGTTTCAGGAGTGGCTTGCCATTGCCCGCTTCCTAGGGCTGAGTGAGAGTCACTGGTCCAAGATCACCCAGCTGGCCTTGTACCTAAGGCAGGATTAGAACTCATGGCTTCTAGCTTGATTTCTTAACCACCACACTAGATTGGCTTCTTCTTTTACAGTTACTCAAAAGGCAGAGTGGTTCAAAGCAAGAGGTGAAAAGAGTGTTATTGTCAAATAATGTATTTATTTAATAATGTATTTCATTTTTACAATTCTATTAACAATACTCTTTGACTTTTGGCTTGAGCCAGGTGACACATTTAGGGCACATAGCGCTCACATTTTCTATCTTGATAACAGATGGTATATTTTATTTTTTTCTGTCTTCTGTGCATCTTCTGTTTCTATGTATTACACTGAATAAATTTATTGGCATCAAATTGCAAAAGAAGGAACTACAACCCATGAGACACCTATAAAATTACAATCAGTCTTACAATCAGTAATCCGATTGTTGTAGATAAGTTATGTAAGTATAAAAAGAAAGAAAAAGTACTAGGATTTGTTTTTTAAAAAAACAAAACCTGTGAGGCTATAAAGCTTATATTGAGTGTAATATTTGCTGAAACCCTGCTAGGGTTTGTTGGATTATGACAATTATGTGTTAAAAGGAAAGAGGGGAAAAAGGGGGAAGGAAAGAAAAAAAGAAGGGAAAGATTACAGAATATACCGAGTTATGGACATCTACACAATCATTGATTGCAACTAACATTAAACAAACAAGCATGATCCATAAATGGGATGGAGAGCTGTGACAGACATATAAAATCATGATTGACAGGGTTAGCTGTAAGGTATCTTTAATAATGATACATTTGAACACATGATGCTAAAGCCTATAAAGCTCCTCTTTTTTTTTATCCAGACAAATAAAAATGATCAGATTATTCCTTTATAATGACTGATTGACTGATCAGGGTGGCATAGAACAATAAAGGAAGCTGAAGTAGCAAAAAGCTAAGGAATCTCTGCTTTAAAGGGTTACAGAGATCACCGCTTGCCAAATAGGGATTTTTCCAAAGTTTTGCCTATGGATGTCCCTTCTTTTAGGGGAGTGTCATGCAGGTGCCCTCGCCCAAATAGAAACAGGGCAGAAGGGTCTCTCCAATCAAGGAAGCATCCGAGAATGTATAGAGCAGAGTTGATGTCCTGGCATCAAAAAAGCTCACTTGTCCCTCTTCACAGTTGAGAGAGACGCGGAGCCTCGTGGGCCTCTCAGTCAGGACCAGGTCAAAGTATTCTGACTGAGACATGGCCATGTATTCCCCTCCGCATTTCCAAAACTCCCAGTGCCTGGTCTGCACATCAACATTTGTAAAGTTCAGTGGCTGGTTGGTAACCCTATAGCCCATCCTCCTGTACCTCCTACCATAACTTCCCAGAAATGTCTCCCTGTTGAGAACCTCTGACAGCCAAGGACAGAAGGTTCACCTTCAAATCTCTTGCCGTCTGAGTAACGATATTTTCGTTTAACTGGCTTAACTCCTTTGACGCTTTTTCGATCTTCAGAGATGTCAAGGCGGTCAGGATTGGCTGTGTCTGGATCCAGAGTTACATTCACTGTAAGGGGAAAGGGAAGGAAGGGGGGAAAAACAAGAGCTTCAGCTGCAGGCCTAGTTTGTGTCTTCAACTCCCAAGAGTTTAACCCTACGGCCTCTTGTGGGAATGGAGTTCAGCTTCCAAACATACCCCTGGCCCCCCCCCGCCCCAGAAGGACTCATTGGTTTTTTAAACCACACCTAACCATTGCCTGGTCCAGGGTTCTCCAACTTTGGCAATTGTAAAGACTTGTGGACCCCTGGCCAAGTCCTCCAAACACTTCATAGTGCTCCACCTCTTCTAGCCTCCCTGCACAATTCTCTTCAGCTTCCATCTTGCAGATGTGATTAATGGGATTGGGAGTGAAGAGTGGTTGGCTTTGCCTTCAGTGAGTTGCTTGGAGGGCCAAGGTTAAACGGGGACTCTACCTGGAGCATTAATCCAGAAGATCAGGCAGAGCAAGAGGCTGCCATGTTTCAATTCTCAACCGGCAGAGTCAGAAGGATCCCCCAGAGGGAACTTGGGACACACGATGGAATGTGAGGAAGATCCGCCCTTTTCTCTGCGGGCATCAGGATATCACAGGCATGTACAAAAGGGGAGGATCTTACACAGGAAACCTCTTTCATCAGTCTGATGGCCCACATGGTGGAGGCAACCCTGATGCTCCAACTTTGCTATGTGCTTTGACCCAAAGGACCTAATTTCTCTGCTCCCAAAGACCTGGTCTCTCACCAACTTATAGTCAGGCAGTAAAATCAACAGAATGTTATTAGCTTGGTCGGAATTCTATGTTCCTTTCAGTCCCAGGCCATATTTTCCCATTTGTCCAGATCTTTCATTCTATACCAAGATTGACTTCAATTTCCTAGATTATGTATACATTGATAGGCTGTCTGCTAAAATAAAGCCAGGTCATCATGGCACACACTTGAAAGTAAATCAGGAAGCCTGTAATTGTGGAGTCTGTCTGGCAAGAACAAAGAATGCTTATCCACAGGAAATATGCATGTGTAAAGCTTGTAATAATTCTGGGTAGTTAGAAAGCTGATAAAAGTAACAGGCAACTTGCAGACCTCAGCTAAAAGTTAGGAATGGATGTTAAGGAATTGTGCAGAGTAACCTCTGGGCCCTGAAGGTTTGCACAGTTCACCGTAATGTTGCAGTAGATATGAGTAATGGTTCAGTCAATACACAGATACGTTAAAGTGTATAAAAGTAGTTTACTTAAAGGAATAGCACAGTCCAAATAACAGTCCGAATCATGCACGTTCTATCAGTCAGTATTCAGAAGTACAGCAGTCTTCTTACCAGTCTTTCTTTGTCTTAAGCATCAAACAAAGATTCTCTCCTGTCACAGATAGTTAGCTACACACAGAGCTTACTTTTAGACACGAAGTCACTCAGCAATGAATCGGCAAAAGAGAAAGAACTAACCATGTTCTCTAGCTCCCTCTTATGGCCGTTACTGCCAGTCAGAATGCAACAATGCATTTAAAGCAATATTACATATATACATTAATCAGTGATTTGTCGCTTGTTTCTATTAACCAACCCAACCGTTTGGACAGAGTCCTAACAAAACTGTTACACGCNCAAAGATTCTCTCCTGTCACAGATAGTTAGCTACACACAGAGCTTACTTTTAGACACGAAGTCACTCAGCAATGAATCAGCAAAAGAGAGAGAGCACTAACCATGTTCTCTAGCTCCCTCTTATGGCCGTTACTGCCAGTCAGAATGCACCAATGCATTTAAAGCAATATTACATATATTACATTAAACAGTGATTTGTGGCTTGTTTATAT
>QLTV01003267.1:1421182-1445035 GCA_003457575.1 Thermophis baileyi
AAGGAAGGAAGGAAGGAAGGAAGGAAGGAAGGAAGGAAGGAAGGAAGGAAGGAAGGAAGGAAGGAAGGAAGGAAGGAAGGAAGGAAGGAAGGAAGGAAGGGTTGGAAGAAAAATCCTTCTGGATCAGTTCCAAGCTGGTAGAAAGATGCTGGAAATAACATGGAGGCTAAGGGTCCATTTGTTGATGAAGCAGAACCACCAGCAGCGTGTGGTTCTGGGACAGCTGACTAAATGGTTGAATGAGTGTATGGATCTTTATAGTTTCTGTAACTTTGAAGTCTGGGATTTGTGCAATATGGGATTTGTGTTCTGAAAGGATGCTGGGTAATTCATATTGTGGCTGATGGCTATGTCCTGTGTTAGATTTTTGGGTGAGAGGCTGCTTGCTGTAATCCTATCACTCTGATTTTGTTAGCTGTCGAAATTGCTGTAAGGGATTTCAAAATATCCTGTCTTGAATGGACTTCTGCTGCCAGTATTTGCTTTGCTTATGAATGGAGCCATCTAGATAGTTGGCTTCCTCTTTCAATAAGCTCGTTATCTCCTTAAGTGCTGGCATCTGCTGTGGGCTATTAAGAAAGACTGGGGGCTGCTTTCTGCCTCCAAGAACATGTTTCTCCATTTCTCCTTTGGGGAAATATCATATTCTGCCTCTATTAATTCCCCAAAATATTTCATTTTTCTAGGAGGGGGGGCGAAGGAAGGAAGGAAGGAAGGAAGGAAGGAAGGAAGGAAGGAAGGAAGGAAGGAAGGAAGGAAGGAAGGAAGGAAGGAAGGAAAGCACCACTAATATGACTGCAATTACTGTACTACTACTAAACAGCTTTAGGCCTGGATACTTTAGAGACCTTATTTACAGAACATTCACATCTAAATCTGTTTTTAATATCCCATATTTTTGTTGCAGGTAAACCTTCAGTCTGGGAACATTTAACATTTTATCATCTAGTGCAAGGGTCACCAACCTTTCGGATCTCAAGGACCACTAAATTCATAATTTTACATCCCGTGGACCACTAATATGATCTGCCTAATGGGCATGGGCGGTGGCTAAATGGTCATGTGACTGGGTGGGCGTGGCCAACTCGATGTCACTCGTGTCGAGGGGTGCCTCGCCGGCCTCTACTCGCCCCTCCCCTGCCAGCCACTCCTCGCCTCCCCGCCC
Organism: Thermophis baileyi; assembly: GCA_003457575.1. NCBI lineage: Eukaryota > Metazoa > Chordata > Lepidosauria > Squamata > Dipsadidae > Thermophis > Thermophis baileyi. The sequence goes on from QLTV01003267.1 coordinate 1,422,348, forward strand.
GGGCTCCTTAGGGCCCAAGCAGGAAGCAATTGTTGGAGCTAAGCAGCCACCATGAGAAAGAGTTGGCAAAACAGCTGGCTCAGTTCAAATTGGATCTGACCGAGAAGGAGGCTCAGCAGAAGCACCTCACTGAGGACTACGAGCATAGGCTTTCCAAGCAGAGGGAAGACCTGCGGGAGTGCAAGGCCAGTTCCAGGTGCCTGGAGGCTCAGTGGGCTGAGATGGTCAGCCAGTTCCAGGCCATGATGCAGTCCCACTGGAACAAGGTCCTCCAGCTCTTTGCCACCAGCGGCGCTTCCCTCCAGCCTTCGCCCAAAGCCCCGCACCAGGAGGCTGAAGCAGACCCCAAATCGGAATTTCTGCCCCCCTCCGACTCTCACAAAAAGACACCGAAGGGGGAGACTCTCTGCAGCAACACAAACGTTCATTGCACGTATCCGGCCCAGGGGCTGTAATTTGAGGACTCCTGATTTAGTACAGCATAAAAAATGCAAATAATATTTCTGGGGACCACCAAAATTTTCTCACAGACCACCAGTTGGTGACCGCTGATCTAGTGTGTTAAAGGGAAGTGCTGTATAGCAAATTCCATCGTTTAATTTTTTTAAAGTCCATATTCTAGCTAGTAAAATCACTGAACACATTTCTCTATAATTGGCTGTACCATCCTTTTTTTTACACTAATTGACACTCTGAACTAATAATTCTTTTTCTAACTAAGAGTTCAGGCTGGGCTGAAAATAGGATGATTTTTTTTATTAGCAGATCAATTTATCAGAATCTACATAAAAGGAATTAATTTCTGTTCAGTTGTGATCACCATTCAGAAGCACTGTTTGAATTTAGCCTGGTGGTTTATTTTTATTTCCTCCTCTTTGGCTCCGTTTATCTGATGAAAATGTTTAACTAGCATTCTTGGACCTCTAGGTATCAATAAAAGAAACTTTAAATCTTCTAGGTAAAGGCCATGGCAAACCACCCTCAGGGTGCCATGAAAATTGCATGGACATGTATATGATATCCCAGGATTCGAACTCAACTCAGCAAAGAAATCCCCCTCCCCTACTTCTGCAACCCTCTCCAGTGATTTGTAAGTGGGTCTGTGAGAAACTTCCATTTCATTTTCAAAGAATTATTATTCAAGGAATAATTAATTATTATTATACTCCTGAGCTTGTACCTCCCATTTAGGTCAACAGGTCTTTTCCTCTCTTGCAACCATCCTTACAAGCTCAGGTAAACTTACCTGAACTGCATTTGGCTGGGCAAACTAAACTAGGTTTGTTTAGAGCTGCTATATGGGTTGGCAAAGGCTGGGTGTCAAGTCCTTCAACTTTGCAGGCCTAATTTTCCAAGAGAAACCCACTGCCGAACTGCCTCTAAAATTGGCTTCTGGCCTCTCCTTCCCCATAGCTCAGTGGTTCTCAACCTTTCTAATGCCGTGACCCCCCCGTGACCCCCCCGCCACCGCCGCGTTCGGGATGAGGTGACAAAGGGGGGGTGGCCCTGCCCCCTCCCCGCGCGGGATGAGGTGACAAAGGGGGAGTGGCACCAGGGGCGAAATGCTCCCGGTTCGGGCTTGCTTGCGGGTCGCCAGACAGCTGATAGCGTCGGAAGCGGGAGACTTCGCCTGGACGCTGCCATTTGGGTTCTTATACCCTCTGTGCATGCGCAAACTGTTCTGCGCATGCACAGAGGGTAAAAGAACCCAAATGGCGGCGTCCGGGAGGGTGGGCGAAGTCTCCCGCTTCTGTCGCTACCGGCTATCTGGCGACCCGCAAGCACGGCCGAACTGGGAGCATTTCACCCCTGCAGTGATGGTGGCACCAAGATGGCGGGCTAACGTGCGCGGTGACCCCTGTGAAATGGTCGTTCGACCCCCAAAGGGGTCGCGACCCACAGGTTGAGAACCGCTGCCATAGCTCCACTCACATTTCCTCCTTCCCTCCCCCCCCACCAAAAAAGGGAGGAACCTTCCCATTGCTAGCCAATCCCATCTCCCATTGGATTCTCACAGACCTCTTTCAAAGTCCCTGCTCCAGTGGTGGGTTCCACTTACCTTCCCTACCGGTTCGCATCGCATCCTAAGTACGTGTTTTGCACGCACGCACGAGCAAAGCGCAACTGCCTACGTCACGTCGAGGAAATGACCCTCTGCGCATGCACAGAAGCCTTTGCGCATGCGCAGAGGGTTCTTTGCCAGCCGCTTTCAAGGAGCGGCGACCGGAGGACTGGTTTGGGGACGTGGCCAGCCAGCCATCGCTGCCGGTTCGGCGAGCGGGGGCAAATTTCCGCCACCGGTTCGGGCAACCCACCACGGCCCTGCTCCCCTAGAAGCGGGGAGATGCTGCAAAGCAGGAACAACCATAGGGGGAAGTCAACAATGGAAGCCCTTCCCCTTAATTTACGTATGGGTTAAAGGTAGGGCTGGCTGCCATCTTGGTGGACCTGCCTTGGGAAACCCTTGCTCTAATCCCCATCCCTTTTTAGATTCTGTTGGGCTAGATCAGTGGCCCTCAATTTGCAGTCTGTGGAAGTCAAATAAATAAGCATTTTAACGTTTCTCATTTTTAATGTATATAGACATTAAAAAGTGTCTTATGACAGATTTTCACACTTACGACCATTGCAGCATCCCCATGATCACAAGATCAACATTCAATCGCTTGGCAATTGGCACATATTTATGACGGTTGCAGTGTCCCCCGAGTCATGTGATCACCCTTTGTGACCTTCTGACACACAAAGTCAACGGGGAAGTCAGATTCACTTAGCAACCATTTGACTAACTTAACAACTGCAGTGATTCACTTAACAATTGTGACAGGAAAGATCGTCATGTAGCGCTACCCCCGAAAGGGTCACTGGGGTCCGGGTTCCCCCTGCCTAACCCTAACCCTGCCCTCTTTTCCAACCATCCAGGCACCTTTTCCTGCCACAGTCCATTCCTTGTGGCTACCAGTCCACTCTGGTCCCTCACTCAGGAACCTTGGCTGGACTCTGCTGTCTTGTCCTTCCAGTCGGTCCCTTCTGGAGTCTCCTCTCAGCAGGTGGATCACATGGGGTGGTGGTCAGATGGCCGGTCAGTCAGCCCTTCTTCCTCTCTCCTCTCTCTCCCCTGCTGCTTGCTGGTCTCTCCTGCCACTGGCTCTGCTCCTCTGTTGATTCCCCTGCCTGCCTCTCTTTCTCTCCATCTATCTTTCCCCTTCCTCCTCCTCCTCCTGTTTCCTCAACCTTTCCTCATACACTCCTTTCTCCTCCTTTTCTCAACCTATCCTCATGCTTTGCTTCCCCCCTCATTCTGTGGGGTGGAGGCCAGATGAGCCAGGAGACCATCTCTCTCTCTCTCTCTCTCTCTCTCTCTCTCTCTCTCTCTCTCTCTCGGTCTCCTCCTTCCTGCCCAAACCTTCTCGGTCTCCTCCTTCCTGCCAAAACCTCCTCCTTTACGGTCCCTTCTCCCTCTTCCCCCATGATGCACTTAAAACAGGGCAAAGCTCACTTAATAGCTGTCTCCCTTGGCAGCAGAAATTTGGGGCTCAATTGTGGTTGTAAATCGAGGACTACCTGTATTAGGTATGTTTGGATAACTCACTTGCACCTTTGCCAACAGCAACTTGTCAATCTTCAGTTCTTTAGATGCTTTGAGATGTTCCAGAGATCTGCTGTTAGCATTCAAAGTCACCATATCAGAGTTAAGTTTCACTCCCCTTATTATTTATTTGTATCTTGCCTTTACTATGTTTACAAATAACTTAAGGTGGCAAACATATCCAACACATCTTCCTCCTATTTTCCCCACAACAATCCTGTGAGGTGGGTTGGACTGAGAGAGAATGACTGGCTCAGTTACCCAGCTGGCTTTCATGGCTAAGGCAGGACTTGAACTCAGTCTTCCTCTTCCGAGCCTGGCACCTTAACTACTAGATCAAACTGGATCTGATGCCCATCTCAATATCGAAGCCACTTTTGGGGTGCCTCTGATTGTTGACCCCTGGTGGCTACCTGGATTAATCTCCCTCCACTTCTCTTGGTAAAGATTCAGGAGTGGCTTGCCATTGCCCGCTTCCTAGGGCTGAGTGAGAGTGACTGGTCCTAAAGTCGCCCAGCTGGCTTTGGACCTAAGGCAGGATTAGAACTCATGGTTTCTACCTTGATTTCTTAACCACTACAGTAGATTGCCTTTTTCGTTTATTCAATTGCAGAGGCAGAGTGGCTTAAAGCAGTAAGAAAAAAGAGTGTATTATATTATAAGTATATAAAAACTTTGTGGACTGATCTTGAGCTATAATCAAAACAGGAAGTAGGATTCCTATCATTGTATGTTTGTATGTTATGTAATGTTTTTTTGTGTGTGTGTATAAAATAATAAAAAGAAAAAAAAGAAAGAAAAAACAGTGTTATTGTCAAATAATGTATTTATTTAATAATGTATTTTATTTTTACAATTCTACTTGAATTTTGGCTTGACCAGATGAAATATTTAGTTCACATAGCACTCACATCTCCTATCTTAATAACAGATGGTATGTTTTGTTTTTGTCTGTCTTCTGTGTGTCTTCTCTTTTTGTGTACGTACAGTATTACACTGAATAATCACTGATTCGTTTTATTTCAAACAGCATAAAAGTAACAACGCCACTGTAAAGTAGAAATAAAATATCATATTGGCAAATAAAATGAGGCAAAAATACCTTTATTGATGTAAAATTGCAAAGGAAGGAACTACAATCCACGAGACACCTATAAAATTACAATCACTCTTACAATCAATAATCTGATTGTTGTAGATAACTTAGATCAGTATAAAAAGACAGAAATGGATTTTTAAAATAAAAATTAAAAACCCTATGAGGCTGTATTTGCTGAAGCCCTGCTAGGGTTTGTTGGGATTATGACAATTATGTGTATATTTAAAATGAAACAGGAAAAAAAGCAGGGAGGAAAGAAAAAAAGCAGGGAAAGATTACAGACTATATTGAATTATGGGAACCTACACAATCACTGATTGCAACTAAACATTAAACAAACAAGCATGATACATAAATGGGCAGGAGAGCTGTGATGGTCATCTAAAACCCATGATTTACGGGTTCAGCTGTAAGATAAGCTATCTTTAATATTGATACACCTGAACAAATGACATTACAGCCTATCAAGCTTTTATTGCACACCTCATTTTTTAGATTGACTGACTGACCCATTCCTTCAATTTCCAAGGATACACAACTGCAAGCAATTCGGTGTGGCATAGAATACACAATCAAGGAAGGTGTAGTAGCAAAAAGCTAAGGAACCTCTGCTTTAAAGGCTTTCAGCGATCACCGCTTGGCAAATAGTGATTTTTCCAAAGTTTTGCCTATGGATGTCCCTTCTTTGAGGGGAGTGTAACGCAGGCGCCCTCGCGCAAAAATAAACAGGGCAGAAGAGTCTCTCCAACCAAGGAAGCGTCTGAGAATGTATGGAGCAGAGCTGCGGTCCTGGCATCAAAAAAGGCCACTTGTCCCTCTTCACAGTTGAGAGAGATGCGGATCCTCTTGGGCCTCTCAGCCAGGACCAGGTCAGAGCTTTCTTTCTTCTTTCCTTTCTGAGAGAGGGCCATGTATTTCCCTCTCCATTCCCCAATCTGCCAGTGGCTGGTCTTCTCATCAACATTTGTTACGTTCATTGGCTTGTTGGCAACCCCTACACCCCATCCTTCATTATGTCCTACCATAACTTCCCAGAAATGTCTCCCAGTTGAGAACTTCTGACAGCCAAGGACATAAGGATGATATACAAATCTCTTGTGGTTTGGGACAGGATATATTGCTTTAACTGGCTTAACTCCTTCGACGCTTTTTCGATCTTTGGAGAGGTCAAGGCGGGTCAGGATGGGCTGTGTCTGGATCCAGAATTACATTCTCTGTAAGGGGGAAGGGAAGGAAGGAAGGAAGGAAGAACAAGAGCTTCAGCTGCAGGCCTGGTTTGTGTCTTCACCCTCAAGAGTTTAACCCTATGGCCTCTTGTGTGAAAGGAGTTCAGCTTCCAAACACCCCCTCCAGGACTCATTGTTCTTTTAAACAACACCTAAGCATTGCCTGGTCCAGGGTTCTCCAACTTTGGCCACTGTAAGTCTTGTGGACTTCAACACGTAGAATTTCACCTGATGGGGCTGCTAGTGTCCAGGTCCTCTTTGCTCCCTTTTCTCCAAGCACTCAGGCTCTCCCACTGTCTTAGTCCCATCCTCTGTTAACTGCTGGCCTGTTTGGCACAACTCTGGCCTTCTCGTTCCATTCACTTAGGTTGCCTTTGCCACCTGCCAGTCCAACTGCCTCCCCTTCAGCTGCCACTAAGCTGCACGCCTTCAGGATCTGTTGATTACCTGTACCGCTCTGGGCTCCTCCGCTCAGCTCGTCTCTTGGCTCCACTGGTCAATTCCCCTACTCTCTAATCTCCCATGTAGCCACCACTCTGCTAATTGCCCTCCAGCTTCGCCATGCTGGATGGAGAATTCTGGGAACTGAAGTCCACAAGTCTTACAGTGGCCAAGGTTGAAGACCTCTGGCCAAGTCCTTCAAACCCTTCATAGTGCTCCACCTCTTCTAGCATTCATGCACAATTCTCTTTAGCTTCCATCTTGCCGATGAGATTAATGGGATTGGGAGTGAAGAGTGGTTGGCTTTGCCTTAAGTGAGTTGCTGAGACAGCCAAGGTTGAACAGGGACTCTACCTGGAGCATTAATCCAGAAGATCAGGCAGAGCAAGAGGCTGCCATGTTTCAATTCTCAACCGGCAGAGTCAGAAGGATCCCCCAGAGGTAACTTGGGACACACGATGGGATGTGAGGAAGACCCGCCCTTTTCTCTGCGAGCATCAGGATATCACAGGCGTGTACAAAAGGGGGAGGATCTTGCACAGGAAACCTCTGCTTTCATCAGTCTGATGGCCCACAAGGTGGAGGCAACCCTGATGCTCCAACTTTGCTATGTGCTTTGACCCAAAGGACCTAATTTCTCTGCTCCCAAAGACCTGGTCTCTCACCAACTTATAGTCAGGCAGTAAAATCAACAGGATATTATTGGCTTGGTAGGAATTCTATGTTCCTTTCAGTCCCAGGCCATATTTTCTCATTTGTCCAGATATTTCATTCTACACCAAGGTTGACTTCAGTTTTCTAGATTATGTATAGAACGGAACTGGGCGGAGCGGAATAGGAGTAGAGGAGTAGAACAGAACAGAACAGAACAAAAGTTTATTTGGCCAAGTGTGTATCAGACACACAAGGAATTTGTCTCCGCTGCATAAGCTCATATTGTACATATAAAGGCAAGTAATACTTCATAAATCATTAAAGTTTACTGGATCATCATAGTCTTTAAGGTATCTAATACTATATTTTTCTTTTTTGTTAATCTATCATGTTTCTCTTAAATTTACTGGCATCAGAGCTTAAAATAGCAAGCCACTGAGATTCTTATAAATTCTTATAATATTTACCTTCCTGTACTTGAAGTCCATTTTCCAGAGTATCTGGGGAAGAAAAGGGAGGGATTCAGCATCTTATCACTGGAATTGGAGCAACAGAAGGGCCTCCCTACAGATACCCTGGTTTGCTTTCCTTGGACTGAAATCAGGAAATAAGGAATATTTTTTCCTTATTCCAAAATGTCATTGGTGGCTATATATATTCCATCAGGTATAAATATATTCTACTATATATTCCATATACAGGTAGTTCTCGACTTACAACTATTTGTGTAGTGAAGTTACAGCAGCACTGACAAAACTGATTTATGACCGGTTCTCTCACTTATGACAGCTGGAGTCTCCCCAATCACGTGATCAAAATTCGGGCACTGGGAACCAGCTTGTATTTATGATGGTTGCAGCATCCCATGGTTCTGGGATTGTCATCTTCAACCTTCCTGGGGAGCTTCTGACAAGCAAAGTCAATGGGGGAAGATTCCAGATTCATTTATTAACCATAATTCACTTAACTGCCAGGATTTTCTTAACAACTGTGGCAAAAAAGTTCATAAAATGGGGCACTGCTCACTTAACAACCGCCTTGCTTAGCAACAGAAATTTTGGGCTCAACTGTGGTCGTAAGTCAAGAACTACCTGTATATATTCCATTATACTTAGTGGAAACTTATTCTGTTTTCCCAGTGATCAGTGTATATGGATTTGGGCTACAAAGAATACAGGTAGTCTCGTCTTACAATCACAACAGAGCCAATGATCCTGAAATTGATCCCTCTTTGATCCATGTGACACCAAGAATCTCTCTTGGATGCTCAAAATGTCATCCAGCGTAAAACCCCAGCGGCTGTTTTTTACCTCTCAGTTTTTTCATGGCACTTTTCAGAAGCGGAGTGATATCACTGTAATCCCAGATTGTCCATTTCGGCTCTAGAAGTAAATCCACCGGATTCTCATATGTTTCCTTAGCCTGGTACCTGGCAAGACAAAATAACAGAATAACAGAGTTGGAAGGGACCTTGTAGGTCATCTAGTCCAACACACACACACCCAGCGCCCAAGCAGGAGACCCTACACCAGTGATGGCTAACTGTTCAATTTTCGACTTAAATTTCTTTTTAAACAAGTTTTTCCTTCTTGAATCTCCAATATGTTTTTTTTTTCACAATAATTACACGCCGCTATGACAAATCGTTCTAAGATATATTCCCCTTGGATTTTTGGGGTCAAGCTTCAGCAACAAATATTTTCTCTCCCAGATGACAAACCATTCACCGTCTCTCTGCTCCTGCACAGTCTTGTGGTTTCTGGCTGTTCCCTGGCTTCCAGTTGAACTTCCGGCGTTTTCAGAAGCGAGGTTTGCAATCTCCACGGCCCCGTTCCGAGCTCTCCCTGTCGGGGGTTTCATTTGAAGCCATAGCCACCCTGTAGGGGTGGTGAAGTAAAGGGGGACAGCCTTGCAGGTCGAGGGGAGCCGCATCTCCCCTCCCTGACTTGGAAAAACCCCTCATCCGAAGACGAGGAGCAGCGGCAGTCAAAATGGCTGCCATGAAGCCGGGGAACAGCTTTTAGTTATTAAGTGGGGTGTTGACGGCCAGCTATTAAGTCATTTATTATCGTTTTCTTGTGTTGCCCCATCCTTGGCTCCTAACTACCTGGTAAGCTGGTGGTAAATCAGCACTCCTGTTGACTGACAAGGGCCCGTTTCCCAGGCTTCAGTCAATTCTCTGGGTAGCTATTCAAATATGGGCACTATGGCAATTCAGTGGATCCTGACCCAGAACTGCACTCATCCACCCTCATCAAGTTAAACTAGAGATCTAGTAAGAGGCCACTAAGTTTCAGTTTTGGGCTCCCTACTCTTCAAAATTCTTGTGAATCTCTTGGCCAAAACAATGGATTTGTCAGAGTTTGCAGCAATCCAACCAGCACACAAGTAAATAATTCAGCAGGATTCATTTATAGAAGAAACTTCTTTATATACAATAATATAAAGCATGATGCATGTATACAATACCCATGCAGTAGAAGCCAGAACCAGAATAACCAGTACTCAAAAACACAGAAGCTATATTGCAAGGACAAAGTAACTCTTACTGTATATATATATATATACAGATCAATCAAGCTAAGCCACACCCAGGCTCCGAGCCGTCTCCCATGGCTCACAATAGATCCTGTTTTTTAGTCACCAAACAGTTCCCATTGACTGACTTGTTGTTATGGCTATCCCAGCTCATAATTTCTTATACACTGACAGGATTGTATCTTACCAAATGACTGATGACTAATATGGGTGAGGTAGATAATCATTTAGAAGATGGATATAACATTCAAACTGATCTTGATGGATTAAAGGTAATGCAATGAGATGAATTCAGTTACAAGTAACCTTCAATTTAGGACTATTTGTTAGCAATCAGTTACAACGGCTCTCAAAAAAGTGACTTACAACCATTTTCCCACTTAACATCTGTCACAGTGTCCCTGAAATCACAATTCCGGTGCTTGGCAACCAGCATGTATTTATGATAGTTGAATTACTTGGAACAGCTTACATCCTACAATAATACCTTTAAAACCATCAAACATCTGTCCCTTCTTTGGGAGAACTCAATAGGTGGATAAAAAGGCCGAATTCAGTCTAAACATCTGGCTGAGTGTGCAACCAACCATAATAATTGATCATATCAAATATTGCTAATTATATTGTGTTGAAGTTATCTGAGCAAATGTCTAAAAAGCCCTGAAATACAATACGTTCTCTTTACATTAAAATATTGCTAAGTACAAACAGAAGTTTCCAAAATAGGAAAACTGCTGGAGGATCTGCTGATCTCTGAGACTGTAAAGAAAAGGGTGGATTTACTTACTTCTTCAAGATGCTTCCAATGTCCTAAAAAATAAAGAGACGAAGCACTGAAAGGAGCCTTTTCCTATGCAGAAAATTAAATTCTTACATTCACAAAATAAATCAGTGAAACGTCTGGACAACCAGCTAACAGACACAGACACCACACACACACCGTGTTTCCCCTATAATAAGACATGTCCTGATATTAAGCCCAACAGGGCTTTTCAGGGCATGCGCTCAAATAAGCCCCACCCACCGAAATAAGCCAACTTCCCCAACTACTTAAGCATGTGCAGCCCGCCCCGCCCCATCACCTGCCACTCCCAAATTGTGCCCGAACATCTTACTCGAGTCTGGCAGCTCCGCCGCTTCTCTCTCTCAGCCGGTCTGTGCAGGGAAACACCTTGCAATGAAAAGAAAAACTTCTCGTGAGTGCAAGCAATTAACAACTTCTCGCAAGTTTTTCTTCGCACATCTGCCATTAAGCGACGGTGGCTCCCCCGCTTTCCCGCCGCCAATCTCCCCATGCCATCAGTGACTAAAGGGGTGGTTCTCTTCCCGCTCTTCTTTAGCTCCGGTCAGTCAGTGCTTAGGTGGGGGGACCACGGGGAGATTGGAGCGGAGAGGAGCAGAGAGGAAGGGGAGGCCTCCAATGATCATCACCATAGAGCGGGAAGTGCACTCGCAGAGCAGCCGCTGCCCTGGCTGGGGTTTGGAAGCCGCAGAGCTGCAGTTTGGGAGAGAGAAAGAAAGACTTCTGCTGCTTTCCTTGCGTGCAGCCAAAACGCGTTCCTGCCTGCGAAGAGGAGGAGGCGAGGCAGGGATCAAGGCTCTGGAGCCGATGCGACGGGAGGGGGGGAGAGCCCCGGCCCTCCCATCCCCCGCCCCACAGCGACGTGGAGACAGAAAAGTGCCCTTCCACCTGCCCGCCCCAGGATCCGCCTCCCTGCACCTCTGGCTCGGCTGGCGACTCTCGGCGGGCTCCGAAGCGGGGCTCTCCTGCTGCCTCAGCTCTTTCCCGCCGCCAATCGCCACGCCGCATTAGTTAACACAAAACATTTCAAAACGCCGCCAGAGTCAGAGCCCAGAGGAGCTGAGCCAGTCCCGCGGGGTGTGCGTGTCTTGTGCCAGTGCCTGCGTGCACCCACCTCTCACTTGCGCTCTCTCTCTCTCTCCCGGCCAAGAGTGCCTGCCGCAAAAAGAGCAAGCAAGAGGCGGGTGCATGCAAGCACCAACACAAGACGCGCACACCCCGCAGACTGGCTCGGCTCCTCTGGGCTCTGCCTCCGGCGGCATTTTGAAACGCGCCCCTGCCTGTGAGGAGGAGGAGGCGAGGCAGGGATCGAGGCTTTGGAGCTAGCGCGATGGGAGGGGGGGAGAGCCCCGGCTCCCCCATCCCCCACCCCAAAGCGAGACACGCATCTTACCCAAGTCTGGCAGCTCCGTGGCGTCTCTCAGCCGGTCTGTGCAGAGAGAGAAACACCTTGCAAAGTACAGAAAAACTTCTGGCGAGGGCGAGCAATTAACAACTTCTCGCACGGAGCTGCCAGACTCAGGTAAGATGCGCGTCTCGCGGCCCAGCCCGCCTCCTGCACCCTGAAAATAATAACCCCCCCAATAATAAGACCAAGGCCATATTTCGGGGGTCAAAAATATATAAGACAGGGTCTTATTTTCGGGGAAACGCGGTGTGTGTGTGTGTATAAAATAAACATAATAGCAAAAAGAAAAGACTATTTGAAAAACAAAATAGTGTATCAATAGGATTAAAAAATCCCCTGCATTTCTGCTTCCAGAATCAAAGCACTTTGGAAAATCCAAGTGGTTATATAACTTTGTAAAAGGTGATCAGTGTTGGGTTTCTCCTTGCCCTGGAGATTAAGGGGAGGGGGAGATCCTACAAAGAATACCCACCACCACATCCCCTAATAGGGGAGGGGAACCCTAAGCAGGCATTTTTAAAATCATGAAGAATATAGACAGTGACCAGCACTTTGAATTCTTGCTTTTCGCATGCCCTGCTTTTTCTGTATTACATTATGTATCCCTAATGTTAGCCACTACAGGTAGTCCTTGACTAAATAGTTCATTTAGTGACCATTCGAAGTTACCACGGCACCGAAAAAATGGACTTGTGACCATTTTTCACATTTAAGAAAGTTGCAGCATCCCCATGGTCACATGAGCAAAATTCAGCCGCTTTGGCAACAGATTCATATTTATGACGGCTGCAGTGTCCCCGGGGGCCATGTGAGAGCCGAGGTGGCGCAGTGGTTAGAGTGCAGCACTGCAGGCTACTTCAGCTGACTGCTAGCTGCAGTTCAGCGGTTCAAATCTCACCGGCTCAAGGTTGACTCAGCCTTCCATCCTTCTGAGGTGAGTAAAATGAGGACCCAGATTGTTGGGGGCAAATATGCTGACTCTGTAAACGGCTTAGAGAGGGCTGTAAAGCACTATGAAGCGGTATATAAGTCTAACTGCTATTGCTATTGCTCACCATTTGTGACCACCTGACAAGCAAAGTCAATGGGGAAGCCGGATTCATTTAACAACCGTGAAACACTGCAGTGATTCACTTAACAAGTGGCAAGAAAGGTTGTAAAATGGGCAAAATTCACTTAACAAGTTTCACTTAGCAACAGAAATTTCAGGCCCAAGTTGAAGACTACCTGTAGCCTTCCTACCTTCCAGTTTCCTTTCCATACAAAGAGTCAAAAAGATTACTAAATAAGGAGTTGAAAAAAAGATTTTGAACGTTGTCGAGTACAGCCAGAATCCTACATGCAGACATGGAAAGATATATCTCTCCGAAGCGCTGAGAAAGCGGCGAATTAACACATGGAGATAGATTTTAGACCCAAAAGAGAAATGAAATTTTAATGGAAGACTATGAAGTTTTAAAATATAGAAAGACCAGACTGGAACTCACAGTACTGTGAAAAATGATTTTAATTTGCTGATAATATTGTCTGACTATTGGAAGAAACTATATAAAGAAAAATGGACCTTTTGACAATCAGCTGTTATATCTTCTGCTTCCTTTTAATGCTGGAAGCTAGAGCTGGGATGCCACCTACTGGTGAAAAAAGATATTATACTACTACATCAGGAGTGTCAAACTCAATTTCATTGAGAGCCACATCAGGGCTGTGGTTGACCTGGGGGGGGGGCAGCTGGGGTGGTGGTGACTGGGTGGTGGTGGCCAACTGGGTGGGCATTGCCAGCTTGACGCCACTCCCCAAACTGCTTGCCTATTCACACTGGATAGACTGAGCCAAAGCTACGTAGGCCTGATCTTTCCTATTCACACTGGATAGACTGAGCCAAAGCTACGTAGGCCTGATCTTTCCTATTCACACTGGATAGACTGAGCCAAAGCTACGTAGGCCTGATCTTTCCTATTCACACTGGATAGACTGAGCCAAAGCTACGTAGGCCTGATCTTTCCTATTCACACTGGATAGACTGAGCCAAAGCTACGTAGGCCTGATCTTTCCTATTCACACTGGATAGACTGAGCCAAAGCTACGTAGGCCTGATCTTTCCTATTCACACTGGATAGACTGAGCCAAAGCTACGTAGGCCTGATCTTTCCTATTCACACTGGATAGACTGAGCCAAAGCTACGTAGGCCTGATCTTTCCTATTCACACTGGATAGACTGAGCCAAAGCTACGTAGGCCTGATCTTTCCTATTCACACTGGATAGACTGAGCCAAAGCTACGTAGGCCTGATCTTTCCTATTCGCACCGGGGCCAAAGCTATGTAGGCCTGATCTTTCCTCTTCACACTGGGTAGACCAGGACAGCCCCATGGGCCGGATCCAACCAAATCGCGGGCAGCATCTGGCCTGCAGGCCTTGAGTTTGACACCCCTGTACTACATGGTTGGAAAAGACCTTGACAGGAAGCCAGAATTGATAAAAAGGGAAACAAAGGTAAACAACACCTGGAAGTCCGTCTTTTTTGTGTGTGTTCTACATCTATTTGCTTTCTGGCTGTTTGGGGGTAACTGGTGAGCCTTTTGAAGATCTTCAAAGTAGTGTGGATTATAAACAATAGGAATTGCCATCGAAACTGAACATTTGACTCTGTGGATTAATGAGACATGGGGAAATGTGGTAGGCCATTCTGGATTATAAATATTGTTTGATTGTATGAGGCGGAAGAAAAAAAGTTCATTTTTTACAAATTTCGATAACTCAGAGGGAGTAAATTGTCAGATTTTGAGGACTATAAAAATTGTGGATTCTGAGGAAGTTCCGTGACCAAGCAAATTCTTCTAATATTGGCTTTTTGGTGTTCTGGACAATTGGGACATTGGGATTTTGGTGGAACATTGTGTCACTACGTTCATATGTTTGTCAGCTGGACTCTTATTCTGAAATTACAATGTACACTGATATGCAGTCATGTGATACCTGTACTGCGCATGTGTTAATTTTTCCTTTGTTCTCTTTGTTCTTCACCATGTAGACACAGACGTAGATGTTCTTATTTTTGTTTTGCAAATAGCAATAGCAATAGCACTTAGACTTATATACCGCTTCATAGTGCTTTACAGCCCTCTCTAAGCGGTTCACAGAGTCAGCATATTGCCCCCAACAATCTGGGTCCTCATTTTACCCACCTCGGAAGGATGGAAGGCTGAGTCAACCCTGAGCCGGTGAGATTTGAACTGCTGAACTGCAGCTAGCAGTCAGCTGATGTAGCCTGCAGTGCTGCACTCTAACCACTGCGCCACCTCGGCTCTAATATATTACTTTTATTCTTTCCTGGACTCCGGTTTTATTCATGAAGATTGAGAGCAGGGAAACAAGATTCATTTCACCTCTAATTATTTTTCTCCGCAACACATTGAGTAACTTTTAGCCCATTAAATTAAAGCAAAATGTTACAACAGGGAAAAACAAATATACTTCAAAAAGAAATACTATTGAAGCTTCAATGTATTCAGGAAGCTATGACAAGGAATCATAGGGAGATGAAGACACTGATGCATGATACAGATGTGAGACTAGGAAATCCTCAGCAAAAAGACAATGAAAAATGAACAAAAAATTCAGAAAATAGAGGAGAAACTAGAAGAAGGGGAAAGAACAGAGGAGATAAATCAACAAATGACACAAAAAGATAAAGATACGGAAGAGATAGTAAATTTTTTTGAAATGGAACAGGTAGATTACTCTTTAAGAGGTCAAAACATAGAAGAGGACAAAGAGAAAGATCTCCCAGAAGTAATAAAAGAGTTATTGATGGGTGCTCTAGAGATTCGACAGCGAGAAGTAGATGTAGAGGCAGATGAAATACTTAGACTAAATATGAGTGATGTAAGGGGACACAGGATCCCAAGGGAGGAGTATGGGAGATTTGTCAAAAAGTCAGTAAGAGTTGAAATGCTAAAAAGGGCAAGAGATGATGGATAGATACAGTATATTTCTTAATATGGGATTTGCTTTACTAACTAAGGGTTAGAAAATAGAGTTAGAAATTAGAAATTGAGAAAATATTATGTATACTGCTACATAATATATTACAAATACTATGTATACGTAAATGTTAGAAGTTGAAAGATTATTACCATGTATACTTAAACAGCATTATTATTAGTATTGTGTATAAAGTAAATTGACCCAGACAAACACTGTTCACTAAGCACTTATGTATGTCAAAGAAAAAAACTATAAATATATATATATATATATATATTAAAAAAAAGATATCGAAAGATATATCAATCTCCACAAGAGAAGAATGGATGGAAAAAGTGATGGGAGCTAGAAAAAAATGATAAAAATAAAGCACAGTTCCTCCATGTGCTTTAATTAGATATGAACCGTTGTTTCTACTTGGAAGCTGCTTCTAAACTTTGTGATCGAGATAGAAAAAAATGAACTCCTGATGCTTGATTTTGTTTATTAAACTAATCTGGTTTTATAGACATAGCTAATACTTACTAAATATGCCAAAATAAAAAGTCGAGGCTGTAATTTTATTTTGTATTTTACTGTGCAGAAAAAAGGTTGAGAGATGTTTTTTTTTCTTTTCCCTTTATCCTACACTTCTTTCCCATTTGTATCCTCCTCCATTTCCCTATTTTATTTATTTCCATTTGTACTTTTCACTATTATACGTTCAATTAAATTTACGAAAAATAAAACCAAAGGGTCAAATAGAGTATTCTGTGGAGGGGCTAAAGAATGCAGAGAGGAGCAATAAAGATGATAAGGGCTCTGGAGGCCAAACCGTACAATGAATGGCTGAGGGAACTCGGTATGCTTAGCCTAACAAAGAGAAGGCTTAGGGGAGACACAACAGCCATCTTCCAATACTTGAAGGCCTCTCATAGAGAAAAGGGGTGGAAGCTCATCACAAGGAGATCCAACCTAAAATAAGGAAGAATTTCCTGACAGTGAGAATTATTAATCAGTGGAACAGCTTCCCTCACAGAGTTCTGGGTGCTCCATCACTGGAGGCTTCCAATAATAGATTGGACAACCATTTCTATGGGGTGGTATAAGGGCTCCTGCCTTGGGCAGAGGATTGGACTAGAAGACCTCCAAGGTCCCTTTCACACCTATGATTCTATGACTGTGATGGCAAACCTATGGCACACGTGCCACAGGTGGCATGTGGAGCCCTCTCTGCGGGCACACGAGCCGTCGCCCCAGCTCAGCTCTACCACACATGCTCGCACGCCTCCCACTGGCCACCTGATTTTCGGGTCTCTGCCGCGCATGCGGGAGATGCATGTGCATGTGCGGGGGCAAGGGGGTCACGCATGCATGCGCAGGGGGTACAGGCCCCCCGCACCCCGTTTTTTGTTCCAGGCAGCTTCAGGGAGGCCTGCTAGGCCCAAAACGGGGCGCGGAGGGGTCACGCTGGCATGCGCGGGGGACACACGTGCATGCACAGGGGGGGCAGGGCGCACGCGGGGGGCATTGCATTAGGGGTGTGGCCACGCGCGCTTTCAGCACCAGAGGAAAAAAAGGTAAGCCATCACTGTTCTATGATCTCAACTTCCTGCCTGACCTGTAAGAGTTTGCTGGCTGGCTGCTGTTGCTTCTCTTCTATCTCCTGGATGAGATGGTCAAGAGAGCACAGTTGCTCCATGTGCTTGGCCAAACCCTTCTCCTTTCTTGCCATAATATCCTTCTCCGTCTCTTCCATTCTAGCCAACAGAAGCTTCTCCTGTCTTTTTAACCAGAGTTGTAACTCTCTGAATTCAGCCACTACATTTTTTTTCACTTTTTTGATGAGGTCCTAGAACAAGAAAGAGAAAAAGCAAAGGGCATGTTTTTATTTTAATTTATTTATTTAATTATTTTTATTGTTATAATAATTAAACGGATTCCTTGAAGTATCCAGAAGTGAGGTGGGAGAATTTCCTAAGGAGAAAAAAAACATTTTGACATTAAAAAACGCAAGGGGGAAAGGTTTCTTTAAAAAAAAAAAAAGGCTCCAGTTTAAATGATCTCTCATGAAAATTTTCTTGGCAATCAGGGATTTCAAAAAACGAGGCAGAAAAATGATTGAGTTCGCAATTTTTTCAATAAGATGAAATACGGTTTGCATTAATTTATTATGCCAACCAAACCCATTGTATAAAACACAGCTCATGGAATAGGTGCACTTAACCCAACTGTGACTCATTCAGCCAATGGTGACATCTCAGTCCCCAGGTTAAGACCACGTTCTGTGCCCTAATACCGTCTTTAGCTTGAATTTCATTTAAGTCAGAACTTGTACTTTAAAACATAGGCTGCCTATTATCAAAGATGGCAGTTGGTGTTCTCCTTCCTATTAGCTCAGAAGCTCCTCACCGTTGAGTGAATACTTACAAGCATCTCCTGTACTCTTTGTTTTGTGTCTCTTTTGTATGTAGCTATTTTTTCTTTCTGCTCCTTCTGAGCCTTCAGGCAATCCTCAACCTTGATCTGAAGAGAAAATACAAGTTTTGAGTTTCTTTTCCATAAAAAATTACATTGGAGGGAAGACCCTGTTAGACGATATATTCAATCGTCATAAATACATGGCAGTTGGCAACCGTTCGAATTTTGATCATGTGACCACGGAATGCCTGCAATGATCATAAGGGTGAAAACGTTCATAAGTCATTTTCTTCATTGCCGTTCTAATTTCGAACAGTCACTAAATTAATGGTTGTAATTCAAAGACTATGGCAGGAGGTGAAGGTCTCAGTTTGGAATTAGGGAAGTTTGTTTCCCTGCCAAGCATCCGATTTTGATCATGGGACCACAGAATGCTGCAATTATCACAAGGGTGAAAAACATTATGTCACTTTTTTCTTTGCTGTTCTAACTTCAAACAGTCACTAAACGAATGGTTCTAAGTCAAGGACTACCTGTAATGGCACTAAAGTGAGCTGCCTGAGTCTCCTGGCTGCAGTCATCCCAGAAGCATCACTGAGAAATGAAAGTTTGGGCTGATCCAGCTGGAATGTTTTTCGGGGTCTGCACTCAAGATTTTGGAGGACTCCATGACAATTTCGCTCTAGAGCAAATGTGGAAAGTGAGCTGGCAAAGGGAGCCTATTTCTCCCTACAGGCAATTTCCGTTGCTAAGCAAGACGGGGACACTGTAGCCATCATAAATACATGCCGGTTGCCAAGCAACCCAATTTTGATCAGTGGCCACAGAGATGTTACAATGGTCATAAGTGTGAAAACGGTCATAAGTCACTTTTTTTCAATGGTGTTGTAACTTTGAACAGTCTCAAAACAAATGGTTGTAAGTCGAGGACTATGGTAAATCTGTCTTCAAAAAAATTGCAGGCACAGAGGATAAAGCAGGAGGTGAAGGTCTCAGGTTGGAATTAGGGAACTTTGTTAAAGGAATGGCCGAGGCAGAAAGTTGCAAATGAGTGTAATAAGACCAGTAAGGAATGGTGGGACACTCCTGCCTAGCAACAAGAAAATTACAAGAAAATTAGGACGACTCCGGTTAGAAGGATGCTAGCTAAGGCAAGTAGACATAAACTTTGGTAACTTCTAACATATTATAATAATAAAACACACCCCTTTTGATAAGAGAGCTTATTAACATAAATATGCAATGTATGAGGAATGAGGGTAAAGTAGGCCAGGACAAGAAATCAAAAGAAACATGTGAAAAGGAACCAATGAGTGAGACAAGGAACTTTAATCTTTTATCAAATTTGTATTTATATATTGTTCAGGTTGGGGTCTTGGCTCCTTTTAGCTGCTGAGACCCTTTTGCTGAAGTACTTCAATAAAAGTTCCTTGAACCTCCTGTCTGGTTTTGATTGGCATCTGCGCCAGGCTAAACCCAGTTTGCCAACAACAGAGGAAGCAATTGGTTCAAGCATTGCCAGAAGACCAAGAATCTGGATGCCCTTCCACAGCGATTGATCCTGGCTGATTTATTTATTTATTTATTTAATTTATTGAATTTATATTGTCGCCTATTCGCCTATGGCGCCTCAAGGCGGTTACAAAATATAAAACCACATTTAAAACAGTAAAACTAATAACAAGAATCAAATAAATTTATAATAAAATCACCCCCCACCTCCCGCCCCAGCAACAGCAGATCACACGAGCCATTTAATTCCTACCTGGTATTCCTGGAAAGCCTCCTCCGCAGGGATCACCGAGTGGCCCTTGTGCTCTTTGGATCGGTCGCAGACCACGCAGATGAGGGTCTGGTGGTGCTTACAAAAGAGCTTGAGGGGCTCCCGGTGCTTCGGACAGAAGCTCCCTCCTTCCTCGCCCGGATGGCCTCCGCATCGCCTGGCCACTTCCACCACCCGCGCCAGCTGCCTGTTGGGGAGGACGCTGCGGGGCGCGAAGGTCTGTCTGCAGTGGGGGCAGGAAGCCTCCGATTCCGACGTCCCCCAACTGCGGGTCAGGCAGCCCCGGCAAAAGTTGTGGCCGCACTCCGGGATGAGCACGGGGTCCTGGAAAAAGTCCAGGCAGATGGAGCAGCTGGCTTCTTCCACCAAATCCTGCAAGGGCGCTTCGGTCGCCATCGCCACCTCCAAAAGGAAAGAGAGTTACTTTCGCGCCTTTCCCTGCGAATCAGGTGACCGCCTTTGGGCTCTGCCCAGGCGGGAAACCGAAACGAATGGTTGTTGCTGTTGCGGTCAGTTTCGCTGGCTTCTTAAAGAAGAACTGCAGTACTTTAAAAAGAAAAAATTGGGGAGGAGCAAAGATTCACGGGACAGACCCCCGATCAATTATTCTTGGCCCAACCAGCTCGTTAAAGGGAAAATTGTTTTTCCCCTTTTAAAAGCTGGAAAGAAGGAAACATCCCTGGGACGAACCCCGATCAATTACCCTTGATCCTAACATCCTGTTAAAGAGAAAAAACAAGTTTAAAAAAACTGGGGAGAAGCCAACATTCATGGGATGCCCCCCTCGATCAATTATTGATCCAAACATTCTGCTAAAGGAGAGGTCTCCTGTTTGAGCAGAGGGCTAGACTAGAAGACCTCCAAGGCCCCTTCCAACTCTATTCTGATTGATTGTTTGACTTCAACTCCCAGAATTCGTGAGACTGCTGGCTCAGGAATTTTAGGAGTTAAAAGTCTGCAAATCATAAAAGGGCCATCGTTCCCCTCCCCCCTTTGCTAAAGGGAAAGATATTGAAAAATCCTGGGGAGAAAGAAACATCCATTGTTCGGATTGCCAAACAATTATTATTGATCCAACCAGCTTGTTAAAGGGAAAATGCTTTTTTTAAAAAAATAGGAAGAAGGAAACATTTATGGGACCAGAGGGAGTAAGCTTGGAATGAAACAGACCAAGAGAAACCCTTGATAAAAGCCCAAATCTAATGCTGCAATTGATGGGATGTCTCGGAGATAAAGGAGAAATTAAATTCTTTTTGATCACTTTTTATAGGAATATCCTGCAGAGGAAGAACTGCCTGGACTGCCCCCTTCCCAGCCATCCAATCAGGAAATGGATCAGGAAAAGCTCTAAAACTGGGCAAAAGTCAACCTGAGGAGGCAGCCTGGGTCACTCCATAGAAGGGAGACACAGAAGAATATCTTGTAGAATATGGAATATGTGGAATGTGGAATAGGATCATTTGCTGAATGGAAATCTTCAAGTGTGACCAATGAGGTGCCTCTTAAGGCAAAAGATGGATAGAGTCCTTAGTAGTCTCAGGCCAACTGAGGACAGGGGGACCCATGGGGGGAGGGGGGAAATCTGGTGGGTGGAGAACATCTTATAGACCTTTGCCCTTTGTTCAAGGGCTTTTTGGGGGAGGCTTCTTTAATCACAACAGGGTCTCTGAGGGGACATAGACAGTCCCAAGCCCCCTCCTTTATCTTGCCTTTTTGGTGGTGGCACGTCATTCCTGGAATGTCCTCCCCAGAGACCGTCAATTGGCAGCCACAGTGGCATCATTTTGGCACCAGGTGAAGGCCTTTCTGTGGAAGGAAGGAAGCAAGGAAGGACGGAAGGAAGGATTTTTTAAATGTTCCCCAGAAGTGGGGAGATGCAAAGCAGGAACAACCCTAGAGGGAGTCAACAAAGGCCTAAGGGAGGGAAGCCCCACCCCTTTTTTACATATGAGGAAAAGGCGGGGCTGGCTGCCATCTTGACTTTGTTGACCTGCCTTGGGACACCCTGGCCGTGATCCCCATCTCTTTTGATATTCTGTTGGGCTAGATCAGTGGCTCTCAATTTGACATGTGAAGTCAAATAATAAGCATTTTAACATTTCTCATTTTTAATGTATATAGACTTTAAAAAGTGTCTTATGAAAGTGTTTCACACTTATGACCATTGCAAAATCCTCATGATTACTTGATCAAAATTCAGTCGCTTGGCAATTGTGTTGCGGAGAAAAATAATTAGAGGTGACATGAATCTTGTTTCCCTGCCCTCAATCCTCATGAATAAGACCGGAGTCCAGGAAAGAATAAAAATAATATATTTGCATAACAAAAATAAGAACACCTAAGTCTGTGTCTACATGGTGAAGAACAAAGAGAACAAAGGAAAAATTAACACATGCACAGTACAGGTATCACATGAGAACTTCATATCAGTATACAGTGTCATTTCAGAATAGGAGTCCTGCTGACAAATTAAAATGAACGTAGTGACAAACCCCTTCTTTGTCAGTAGGGCGAATATCAGTTATCCATCAAAACATCAATTAAGGCACATCATCTCACGCAGGTATTCATGCTGCGCTGCTGGTAATGGTTTGGTAAGCATGTCAGCAATTTGATCACATGTAGGTATGTATTGCAATTTTACAAAACCTTGTTTAACCAACTGTTTAATATTTTTATAACGAATGTCAATGTGTCTGGACCTAGTACCCGTGAAACGTGAATAAGAAATACAAACTACTGACTGATTATCTTCCAT
>QLTV01003267.1:1466667-1492109 GCA_003457575.1 Thermophis baileyi
AACGAAAGAAAGAAAAAGGTTCCATTTCAAATGATCTCTCGTGTAAATTTTCTTTGCAGGAATTACAAAAAAGTAGACAGAAAAATGTTTGAGTTTGCAATTTTTTCAATAATAGCAATAGCAATAGCAATAGCAATAGCACTTAGACTTATATTCATAGTGCTTTACAGCCCTCTCTAAGCGGTTTACAGAGTTAGCATATTGCCCCCAACAATCTGGGTCCTCATTTTACCCACCTCAGAAGGATGGAAGGCTGAGTCAACCTTGAGCCGGTGAGATTTGAACCGCCGAACTGCAGCTAGCAGTCAGCTGAAGTAGCCTGCAGTGCTGCACTCTAACCACTGCGCCACCTCGGCTCTAGGATGAAATATAAGATGAAATATGGTTTGCATTAATTTATTATGCAAGCCAAACCCATTGTATAAAACATGGCTCATGGAATAGGTGCACTTAGCCCAACTGTGATTCATTCAGCCAATGGTGACATCTCAGTCCCCAGGTTAAGACCACGTTCTGTGCCCTAACGCCATCTTTAGCTTGAATTTCATTTAAGTCAGAACTTGTACTTACAAACAGGCTGCCTATTATTAAAGATGGCAGTTGATGTTCTCCTTCCTATTAGCTCAGAAGCTCCTCACCGTTGGATCAATACTTACAAGCCTCTCCTGCACTGTTTGCTCTGTGTCTCTTTTGTATGTAGCTATTTTTTCTTTCTCCTCCTTCCGAGCCTTCAGGCAATTCTCAACCTTGATCTGAAAAAAAAAATACAAGTTTTAAATTTATTTTCCATAAAAAATAACATCGGAGGGAAGACCCAGTTAGAAGATATATGCGATCGTCATAAATACATGGCAGTTGGCAAGCGTCCAAATTTTGATCATGTGACCACAGGGATTGTAAGGGTCAAAAACATTATGTCGCTTTTTTCATTGTTGTTGTAACTTCGAACGGTCACGAAACAAATGGTTCTAAGTTGAGGACTACCTGCAATGGCAGTAAAGTGAGCTGCCTGAGACTCCTGGTTGCAGTCATCCCAGAAGCATCACTGAGAAATGAAAGTTTGGGCTGATCCAGCAGGAGTGTTTTTCGGGGTCTGCACTCAATATTTTGGAGGACTCCATGACAATTTCGCTCTAGAGCAAATGTGGAAAGTGAGCTGGCAAAGGGAGCCTATTTCTCCCTACAGGCAATTTCCGTTGCTAAGCAAGACAGGGACACTGCAACCATCATAAATAGATGCCGGTTGCCAATCGTCCCAATTTTGATCAGTGACCACAGGAATGCTACAATGGTCGTAAGTGTGAAAACGGTCATAAGTCACTTTTTTCAATGGTGGTGTAACTTTGAACAGTCTCAAAACGAATGGTTTTAAGCCGAGGACTATGGTAAATCTGTCTTCAAAAAAATTGCAGGCTCAGAGGATAAAGCAGGAGGTGAAGGTCTCAGGTTGGAATTAGGGAAGTTTGTTAAATGAATGGCCAAGTCAGAAAGTTGCAGATGAGTGTAATAAGACCAGTAAGGAATGGTGGGACACTCCTGCCTAGCAACAAGAAAATTACAAGTAAAAAGGACTCCATTAGAAGGATGCTAGCTGTTAAGTCCTTGACTTACGACCCCGACAAGAAAGCCAAGCCTGCTTCTTGCGCTTTCGCTAAGTCCTCGACTTACGACCCCCGCCTAGAAGCCAAGCCAGCCGCTTGCTGAAGCCTGATTGGCTAAAGCGCAAGCAGCCAGCAAGCGGGAAAATAAAGCATTTCTATTGGTTGTCAGCTTTGACAGCTCCACTATAAAAGGAGCTGTCAAAGCCAGGTTGCTGTTCTTTTTACTGAGTGAAGCAATGGTGCTGAAGTGCAGAAATAAAAGTTCCTGTTTAAAGTCAAGCCTCTCCTCGTTCTGTCAGCCGGCAAACCTCCAATCTAACACTGGCGACGAGGGACTTCAGCTTCCTCTCACAGAACTACGGACCTGGCTCTCCCTTCAGCACTTTTCCTCAACTGAGTCACTCAGAGCTGGTCACTAGCTGTGTCACAATTCATACATCGTTTTCAGGATGGCTGCTCTGCCTGCCTTCTCCCCATTCGAGCCTTCATCTGACACATGGGAAGATTACCTGGCACGCTTTGAGTGTGTCCTGTGGGCTAACGACCTTGCGGAGCCGTCAGGTGCCAGGAAGCTCGGCTATTTCCTCAGTTTCTGTGGTAAGGAGATGTTTGCCACAGCACACGCCCTGACTGCCCCTCAGCCTGTCTATGAGGTGAGATGGGAGACTCTCCTGAAGAAGCTGCGTAACCACTATGCTCCAGCACCCTCTCGCATCGCTCGCAGGCATGCCTTTCGCCACAGATTCCAACGTGAGTGTGAGTCTATCAATGACTATGTGGCTGCCCTCCGCACAGCCTCCAACAATTGTCAGTTCTCTGACCGCGAGGACTTGCTGCTGGACCAGCTAGTGTGTGGGGTCAAAGACCTCAGACTGCAACGCCGTTTATTGGCTCGCTCTGAGCTGACTCTCCAAGCAGCTTTAGATGAGGCTAGAGCTTGTGAGCTCTCTGAGCAGTCTGTGTCTGAGCTGCAGAGATATGCTCCAGCCTCCAGCAGACCCCTCCCTGTCCACCATCAGGACTCTGACTGGGAGGGCTACTCTGAGGGCAAGGAAGAGGAAGATGTCTGCCACCTCAAGGCAAAAGACAAAAGAGCTAACAGTTCCAGGGCACCATTCCCTCCTTGCCTAGGCTGTGGGGGTGCCCACAACAGAGCTGACTGTCGCTTCCGCTCCGCCACCTGCAGAAGATGTGGCCGGAAGGGCCACCTCTCTAAGGTGTGCAGGGTGGCCTTTGCCACATGTGGACACTCCGCCTGTCCAGCCAAGTCAGAGGCGCTACTCTCGCAGACAACCAAGCCGTCGGGAGGACTGTTTCGGGGTCACCAGGGTCCACAGCCCTCCTGCTGATGACATCAGCCACGCCTCAGCAACACCTGCTACAGCTAAACTTCACCTCTCTGTCCTCCTGGAAGGCCAACCCTGCAGGATGGAGGTGGATACCGGTTCTTCCCGGTCTCTCATTGCCTGAGCAACTATCACCAGGTTGCTGCCCCACTTCACGAAGCAGCGCCTTCAACCTTGCCCCATTGCTCTGAAAGATTATCAGGGCAAGTTGATTCCCACCATGGGCTGCGCCTCTTTTGAAGTCACATACAAAGCCTTTTCAGGCCTATTACCACTCATTGTGGTCAATGGTCACTTGCCATCTCTCCTGGGCCTAGATTGGTTCTCCGCCCTGGGCCTCACCGTGTCAGGTGTCCATGCAACACCACCAGATGAACAGGCCACCATCACTGAGGAGTTCGCAGACGTGTTTGACGGCGGCCTGGGTAACTATACGGGGACCCCCATTTCATTCAATCTAGGCCCCCAGGTTGCCCCGGTGCGGTTAAAACCTAGAAGGGTGCCCCTGGCCTTACGCCCCAAGGTAGATTTAGAATTAGACAGATTAATTGTGCAGGGGGTATTAGAAGCGGTTGACCACGCCAAATGTGAGACCCCCATTGTAACCCCTTTAAAGCACAATGGATCCATACAGATCTGCGCGGATTACCGGGCAACCTTGAACAAAGCCCTTCAAGCTAACCCATACCTGGTGCCCGTGGTGCAGCATCTCCTGCACTCCTTGGGCCAGGGGTCCATCTTCGCCAAGCTGGATCTCGCCCAAGCTTATCAGCAGCTCCCGGTGGATGAGGCCACTGCAATGGCCCAGACCAGGGGCCTGCAACCTGCGGCTCCGGAGCCGCATGCCGCTCTTTGGGCCCTCTGCTGTGGCTCCCTGTCGGGTGATCCCATCACTGACTGGCCCTGCCCCTCGCCCTCCCCTCCCAGTCACTCCTTGCCTAGCCTGAGAAGGTAAGGGAAACGGCGGGGGATGGAGAAGCGACTGGGGCTGATTCTCCGGCGCCTCATTCTTGCTGGAGCTTCTTCCAGCCCTTGTTGGTGCTGGGAGTGCCTCGGTCGCTTGGGGAGATGCGCAATCTGCTCTCTGCCCCGAGACACTGGCCCGACCCAGCCATGACTGACGCCGGCCTCGCTATCACGAGGGCTGGTGGGGTGGGAATGGGATCCGGGAGGAGGGGACGACAGAAAGGGAGACGGGCCTGCTGCGGCTTTAAAACGTGCACGGGGAACTTTTGCCGCCCAGAGGATGCTTTTCAATTAAAGCCGTGTGTGTGTGTGTGTGTGTGTCTCTATCTCTCTCTGTCTCTGTGTCTCTTCTCTCTTGGAAACCCAGTGAGAGAGACCCTCCTCCTCCTCCTCCTTCTCCTCTCGCAATCCCCTGGCCGGCTGTGGTGGGGCCGGGAGGGTGCGCACAAATGGGGAGACCCTCCTCAAGCGAGTGCCCACCCACCCTGTGTGCGCCTTTTCTGCACTTTCGCCGAGCCCAGCCGCTTGCTTGAGGAGGGTCTTCTCATTCATACGCACCCTCCCAGCCTCACCACAGCTGGCAAAGGGGTCATGAGAGGAGAAGGAGTGGGAGGAGGAGGAGGAGGAGGGTCGCCGGAGCCTTAGTGCAGGAGCTAAGTGGCCCTGTAAATGCCTTCGTGCAACATTTGTGCTCAAGGCAGCCTTTGCCTCCTGCCTCTTGGGGCTGGAGCTCGCGCCCGCCACGCTCGGTCAAAGAGCTGCTGGGTGGGGGGGAAAGGAGACATGGCAAGGCGATGGCTGGAGCCTTAGTGTGGGAGTGAAGCAGCCCTATATTTGCCTTCAGGCCACATTTGGCTCAAGGCAGCCCTCGCCTCCCGCCGCTTTGGGCTCGGAGCTGTGAGCCACATCCTGTTGCTAGGGGCGAGTGGGACAGTCGCATTGTGGCTCCATGTCGTAATGGGCTCCAGGAGGAGGAGAGGACACCATCTCCCCCAATGTGAAGCGCGCTAAAGTTCACTATGCTGTGCAAGGCACTGCGAGAGTGCCTCATGGCCTGCTCAATGCCTCATATCAGAATCAGAGAGGGGGGGAGAGGGGGGAAAGAGAGAGATACACAGAGAGAGAGAGAGAGACAGAGACAGAGAGAGGGGGAGAGACATAGACACAGAGAGAGAGAGATACACAGAGAGAGGGGGGAGACGGGGAGAGAGAGAGAGAGAGAGAGAGAGAGAGAGGGGGGGAGAGAGGGAGAGAGAGAGAGAGAGAGAGAGAGAGAGAGAGAGAGAGAGAGATACAGAGGGGGGGAGATAGGGAGAGAGGAGGAGAGAGAGATACACACACACACAGAGATACAGAGAGAGGTGGGGAGAGAGACGGAGAGATACACAGAGATACAGAGAGGGAGGGGGAGAGAGGGGGAGAGAGAGAGGGAGGGAGGGAGGGAGAGGGAGGGGTCAAAGCGTTTTGTGACTCCCGGTGTTTTTTAACAACCAGTTGTCTGCCCTAATGACTGGCTGGGTAGGTGTGGCTAGGGGGTCATGTGACTGGGTGGGAGTGAGTGAGTGACATCGAGTTGGCCATGGCCACCCAGGTTTTGTGGCTCCCGATGTTTTCTTTTCTGTGGGAAATGGGTCCAAATGGCTCTTTGAGTGTTTAAGGTTGCAGACCCCTGGCTCAGACTATTGTTACCCACCGGGGTGCTTTTAAGTGTAAGCAGCTCCAGTTTGGGGTATGTGTGGCCCCTGGCATTTTCCAGTCCCTAATGGAGCGGCTCCTCCAAGGACTGCAGGGGGTGGTGCCATATTTTGATGATGTTCTTATTTCAGCAGCATCAATGCCCGACCTGCTAACTAAATTAAGGGCTGTCCTCCTTCGCTTCAGGAAGGCTGGACTGAAATTAAAACAAAACAAATGCCTAATTGGAGTGAAACAGGTGGAGTTCTTAGGGTTCCTTATTGATGCCTCCGGTATCCATCCTGCTCCATCAAAATTGGAGGCCATAAAAAACGCTCCTACGCCTGTGTCTAGGGCTCAGCTGCAGGCCTTTTTGGGCCTGCTCAACTTCTACGGCATATTCCTTCCTCACAAGGCTTCTGTAGCTGAGCCCTTGCACAGGCTCCTGGACGCTAAAGCTGTCTGGCACTGGGGCCCAGCCGAGGCCAAAGCTTTCCAAAATGTTAAAGACTTACTGACCTCCCAGACTGTCCTGGTGCAGTATAGTGACCGCTTGTCCCTAATCTTGGCATGCAACGCTTCCCCATACGGGGTGGGGGCAGTGTTGAGCCACATCCTGCCTAACAGATCAGAGGCCCCCATAGCACATTATTCCAGAACCATGTCTCAAACCGAACGTAATTACGGCCATATTGATAGGGAGGCACTAGCGTGCGTGGCTGGAGTACGGCAATTTCATGATTATTTGTATGGACGCCATTTTTGCCTCGTAACTGACCATAAGCCTCTGTTGGGCTTACTTGCTGGGGATCGGCAGAGCCCTCAGATGCTGTCTCCCCACATGGCAAGATGGTCTGAGTTCCTAGCTGGGTACAATTACTAACTCCAATACCGGCCTGGCAAGTTTTTAGGGCATGCTGATGGTTTAAGCCGCTGCCCGTTGCCTAAAACACTTTTGGACCCGGCTCCCGCAGCCTCAGTACTCCTCATTGAGGACTTACAAGGCCCAATCTCTGCCAGTCAAATAGCGTCCATTACAAAAACGGACCCCATCTTGTCGCAGGTCCTCGATTGGGCTCATAGGGGATGGCCACTGGGCCTGGGCCTTCCCAATTTCAACCCTTCCTAACTAGGCAACATGAGATCTCGATCCAGCAGGGCTGCCTGCTGTGGGGACATAGGGTAATAATTCCCCCTGGGTTTAGGCAAGCCATTCTTAAGTGCCTGCATTCTGCACACCCAGGTATTGTGCGTATGAAGGCACTTGGCTGCAGCTATGTGTGGTGGCCTGGGATGGACCAGGAAATAGAGGTCTGGGTGTCTCAATGTCACACCTGCCAGCAATCCCGGCCTGCCCCACCTACAGCTCCTATCCAGGAATGGGAATCCCCTAGGGCTCCATGGGCCAGGCTACACATGGACTTGGCCGGGCCAGTTCAGGGGCGCACGTTCTTAGTCATTGTAGATGCTTACTCTAAGTGGGTTGAGCTGGCCTTGATGACCACAACCAACTCTGACACTATCATAAGGACCTTAGACAGGCTGTTCACGACCCATGGGCTCCCCGATACCATAGTTACCGACAATGGGCCACAATTCACCTCTGCTGCATTCCAAATGTACCTGGCCAAATTGGGGATCCGCCATGCCCCCATAGCGCCCGCACACCCTGCAGCCAATGGACTGGCTGAGAGGGCTGTTAGGTCAGCTAAGGAGGCATTGGGGCACCTGAGGTATGCCAATTGGCATCAGAGCCTTTGCACCTACCTCACCGCCCAGCATACTACCCCTTGCCAGGTCACAGGGGTCAGCCCCGCTGAGTTGCTCATGGGCCGCCATCTCAGAACAACGCTGGACCGTCTGCACCCCAACTTCGATCAAGAACGACCCCCTGTTCCTGACCAACGGCCCAGGGAGTTTTCTGTGGGGGATCCTGTTTTTGCACTTAACTTTGGGGCAGGCCAAAAGTGGCTACCGGGACAGGTGACCCACCTAACTGGACCCTGCTCTTATAGGGTCCAGCTCACTGATGGCCGCCTGTGGCGCAGACACATCAACCAGCTTCGCCGGAGGCTTCCCTGCATAGAATCGGTGCCTCCGGACCAGGCCCAAGCCTCTCCGGCAGTTTCTACCCCTCTACGGGCCCCGGTCTACCAACCCAATGTTCCACTGTCTCCGACCTGTGAAAGCTGTTTTTCCCCTACCGTGCCTCCTGTCGATCCAGCGATGCCTTCGAACCCAGACGACACCAGTCCCGAGGCGCAGGAAGTTCCAGCAGACGCACAGCCATCTCCTAGTCCTCACTCTTCTGGCGCCAGCCCGATACCACGGCGATCAGGGTGGAGTCGATGTTGCCCGGCATACTTGGCCGACTACGCATGTGCGAACTGGGAGGTTAGGGGTGTTAAGTCCTCGACTTACGACCCCACCAAGAAAGCCAAGCCTGCTTCTTGCGCTTTCGCTAAGTCCTCGACTTACGACCCCCGCCTAGAAGCCAAGCCAGCCGCTTGCTGAAGCCTGATTGGCTAAAGCGCAAGCAGCTGGCAAGCGGGAAAATAAAGCATTTCTATTGGTTGTCAGCTTTGACAGCTCCACTATAAAAGGAGCTGTCAAAGCCAGGTTGCTGTTCTTTTTACTGAGTGAAGCAATAGTGCTGAAGTGCAGAAATAAAAGTTCCTGTTTAAAGTCAAGCCTCTCCTTGTTCTGTCAGCCGGCAAACCTCCAATCTAACACTAGCTAAGGCACGTAGACATAGACTTTGGTAACTTCTAGCTTATTATAATAATAAAACACATACTCATTTGATAAGAAAGCTAATTGGCATAAATATGCAATGAGGAATGAAGGTAAAGTACAAGAAGCCAATAAAAAATAACATGTCTGAAGGAACCAATGAATGATTTTTAGGGTATTAACTTCCTTAATCATAACTACATAAAATTTGAATTTTTACATCATTCGGGGGTCTTGGCTCCTTTAACTGCTGAGACCCTTTTGAAGTACTTCAATAAAAGTCCCTTGAATCACCTCTTATGTCTGGTTCTGATTGGCATCGGCACCAGGCTAAACCAGTTTGCGGACAACAGAGGAAGCAAGTAAATTGGTTCAAGCATTGCCAGGAAGGCCAAGGATCTGGATGGCCCTCCGCAGCGATTCCTCCTGGCTGACACCTACCTGGTATTCCGGGAAAGCCTCCTCCGCAGGGATCACCGAGTGGCCCCTGTGATCTTTGGATCGGTCGCAGACCACGCAGATGAGGGTCTCGTGCTCCTTACAAAAGAGCTTGAAGGGCTCCCGGTGCTTCGGGCAGATGTTCCCTCCTTCCTCGCCCCAAGGACCTCCGCATCGCCTGGCCTCTTCCAGCACCCGCGCCAGCTGCCTGTTGGGGAGGACCTTGCGGGGCGCGAAGGTCTGTCTGCACTGCGGGCAGGAAGCCTCCGTTTCCGACGTCCCCCAACTGCGGGCCAGGCAGCCCCGGCAGAAGTTGTGGCCGCACTCCGGGATGAGCACGGGGTCCTGGAAAAAGTCCAGGCAGATGGAGCAGCTGGCTTCTTCCACCAAATCCTGCAAGGGCGCTTCGGTCGCCATCGCCGCCTCCTCCGCCGGGAAAAGGAAAGAGAAAGTTGCGTTTCGTTTCTTTTCCTGCACATCAGGTGACCGCCTTTGGGCTCTGCCCAGGCGGGGAACCGGGATGAATTGTGGTTGCTGTTGCGATCGATCAGCTTTCGCTGGCTTTTTAAAGGAAACAAGTATTTTAAAAAGAACAAATTGGAGAGAATACTTGGGAAGAAAGAATCGCCTATGGTACGGACCCCCAATCAAATGCAATTGATCCCAGCATCCTGTTGAAGGGTGGGAAAACTGGGGAGAAACAAACATTCTTGGGAACACCCACCCCCATCATTTATTGACACAAACATCCTGCTAAAGCAAAGGTGGGGAACCATGGTCCCATTACGGCTTGTGGACTTCAACTCCCAGAATTCCTGAGCCAGCGTCACTGGATGAAAATCTTCAAGTTAGACCAAAGGGGTCCCTTAAGGCAAAAGATGGATAGAAAGAGTAATTAGTAGTCTCAGGCCAACCTAAGACAGGGGGACGTATCTGGGGGTAAGGGAATTGGATGGGTGGAGAACATCTTATAGGCCCTTAGTTCAAGGGCTTTTGGGGTAGGCTTTCTTAGTCACAATGGGGTCCCCGAAGGGACATGGACACTCCCCCGCCCCCTCCTTTATCTTTCCTTTTCAGTGGTGGCATCTCGTTTATGGAATGCCCTCCCCAGAGACCCTCCGATGGCACCCACAGTGGCATTATTTTGGCACCAGGTGAAGATCTTTCTATGTTGGGAGGGAGGGAGGGAGGGAGGAAGGGTTGGAAGAAAAATCCTTCTGGATCAGTTCCAAGCTGGGAGTAAGACGCTGGAAATAACATGGAGGCTGATTGGAAAGAGAGTCCATTTATTGATGAAGCAGAACCACCAGCAGCATGTGGTTCTGGGACAGCTGACTAATGGTTGAATGAGTGGATGGATCTTTATAGTTTCTGTAACTTTGAAGTTTGGGATTTGTGCAATATGGGATTTGTGTTCTGAAAGGGTGCTGGGTAATTCTTATTGTGGCTGATGGCTATGTCCTGTGTTAGATTTTGAGGTGAGGGGCTGATTGCTGTAATCCTATCACTCTGATTTTGTTAGCTGTCGAAACTGCTGTAAAGGGTTTCAAAATATCCTGTCTTGAATGGACTTCTGCTGGCAGTATTTGCTTTGCTTATGAATGGAGCCATCTAGATCAGGGGTGTCAAACTCAAGGCGCGCTGGGGTCCGGGTTCCCCCTGCCCACTTTTCCAACCATCCAGGCACCTTCCCCTGCTACAGTCCATTCCTTGTGGCTGCCACTCCACTCTGGTCCCTTTGCTCAGGCCCCTCCACTTGCCCAGATCGGCTGGACTCTGCTCTATTGTCCTTCCAGCCGGTCCCTTCTGGAGTCTCCTTTCAGCAGGTGGATCACATGGTGGGGTGGTGGTCAGATGGCTCATTGGTTGGCCCTTCTTCCTCTCTCCCCTGCTGCTTGCTGTTTCTCCTGCCACTGCCTCTGTTCCTTCTGTTCCCCTGCCTGTCTCCCTTTCTCTCCATCTCTTTCCCCTTTCTCTTCCTCCTCTTCTCTCAACCTTTCCTCACACACTTTCTCACAACTTTCTTCACATTCCTTTCTCCACTTTCCTTCACACTCCTTTCTCCCCCTTTCCTCAACTATTCTCAGGTGTCGCTTCCCCCCCCCCTACTTGGTAGGGTTCAGGCCAGGTGAGCCTCACTTCCCTTCCCCCTCTTTTCTTTGTCCCCCCCCAGAGACTCACATATCCCTCTCGCCCTCTCTCTCTCTCTCTCTCTCTCCCCTGCTCTCCTCTTTCTTGCCAAAACCACCTCCTTTTCATTCCTTTCTTCCACCAGGATACACTTAAAATGGGGCAAAGCTAACTTAACAGCTGTCTCACTTGGCAGCAGAAATTTGGGGCTCAATTGTAAGTCAAGGACTACCTGTATTAGGTATGTTCATTAGGATTACTCATTTGCTCCTTTGCCAACAGCAGCTTGTCAATGTTCAGTTGTTTAGATGCTTCAAGTTGTTCCAGAGATCTGCTGTTAGCATTCAAAGTCACCATATTGGAGATGATGTTTACTCACTCACTCCACTCACTCTATATCTATCCGTCTGTCTATTTATTGTGTCTCCTCCCAGCAGGTGGGTCATATGGTGGGGTGGTCTTCAGACAGCTAGTCGGCCCTTTTTCCTCTCTCTTTCCCCTGCTGCTTGCTGGTCTCTCCTGCCACTGCCTCTTCTCCTTCCTTGACTCCCCTGCCTGCCTCCCTTTCTCTCCATCTCTTTCCCCTTCCTCCTCCTTCTCTTTTTCAACCTTTCTTCACATACTTTTCCCTACCTTTTCCCACACTCCATTCTCACTTTCCTTCACACTTTCCCCCCCCTTTCCACAACCTATCCTCATGCCTCACTTCCCCACCTCACTTGGTGGGGGGGAGGCCAGGTGAGTCGGGAGGCCCCACTTCCCTTCTCTGCCCCCACGGAGACTCACCTCTCCCTCTCAACCTCTCCCTCTATCCCCTACTCTCTTCCTCTTTCCTGTCAAAACCTCTTTTCAGTCCCTTCTCCCTCTTCCCCCCATGATACACTTAAAACGGGGCAAAGCTCATTTAACAGCTGTCTCACTTAGCAGCAGAAATGTGTGGCTCAGTTGTGGTTGTATATCGAGGACTACCTGTATTAGGTATGTTTGGATTACTCACTTGCTCCTTTGCCAAAAGCAGCTTGTCAATCTTCAATTGCTTAGATGTTTTGAGATGTTCCAGAGAAGTGCCATTAGCAATCAGTCACCATATTTATATATATTAACATAGTTAATGTTTGCTAACTTTGTCTGTCTGTCTGTCTGTCTGTCACCTGTCTATTTATTGTGTATCCAGTCTTTATTCTTTTCACTAATAACTCAAGGTGGCAAAAATATCCAACACATCTTCCTCCTCCAATTTTCCCCACAATAACAATTCTGTGAGGCGGGTTGGACTGAGAGAGAATGACTGGCTCAGTCACCCAGCTGGCTTTCATGGCTAAGGCAGGACTTGAGCTCACAGTCTTCCTCTTCCTACCCTGGCGCCTTAACCATTAGACCAAACTGGATCTGGCTCCCATCTCAATATCGAAGCCACTTTTGGGGTGCCTGAGATTGTTGACCCCTGGTGACTGCCTGGACGAATCTCCCTGCAATTTTCTTGGTAAAGATTCGGGAGTGGCTTGCCATTGCCCGCTTCCTAGGGCTGAGTGAGAGTGACTGGTCCTAAGGTCGCCCACCTGGCTTTGGGTGTAAGGCAGGATTGGAACTCATGGTTTCTAGCTTGATTTCTTAACCACTATACTAGATTGCCTTTTTCTTTTACAGTTACTCAATAAAAGGCAGAGTGGCTTAAAGCAAGAAGGAAAAAGAGTGTTATTTGGCATATTGTCAAATAATGTATTTATTTAATAATGAATTTCATTTTTGTAATTCCATTAACAATTCTATTTCAATTTTGGCTTGAGCCAAGTGACACATTTAGTCCCCATAGTGCTCACATCTCCTATCTTGATAACAGATGGCATGTTTTCTTTTTGTCTACTGTCTTGTTCGTCTTCTTTTTCTAAGTGTTACACTGAATAATCACTGATTTGTTTGATTTTAAACAGCATAAAATTAATGAGGTTGTATTTCTAAAGTAGAAATACAACCTCATATTGACTGACCCATTCCTTCAATTTCCAGGGCTACACAAACTGCAAGCAATTCGGTGTGGCATAGACTGCACAATCAAGGACTGCACAATCAAGGAAGGTGAAGTAGTAAAAAGCTAAGGAATCTCTGCTTTAAAGGCGTTCAGAGATCACCGCTTAGCAAATAAGGATTTTTCCAAAGTTTTGCCTATGGAGGTCCCTTCTTTGAGGGGAGTGCCAGCCAGACACCATCACACAAAAAGAAACAGGGGAGAAGGGTCTCTCCAACCAAGGAAGCGTCTGAGAATGTATGGAGCAGAGCTGCGGTTCTGGCATCAAAAAAGTTCATTTGCCCCTCTTCGCAGTTGAGACAGATGCAGATCCTCGTGGGCCTCTCAGTCAGGACCAGGTCAAAGCGTTCTGATGGAGACATGGCTATGTATTTCCCTTCCCATTTCCCAATCTGCCAGTGTCTGGTCTGCACATCAACATTTATTACGTTCATTGGCTTGCTGGCAACCCCTACACCCCATCCTGCTCTATCTCCTATAATAACTTCCCAGAAATGCCTCCCTGTTGAAAACTCCTGACAGCCAAGGACATAAGGATTATATACAAATCTCTTGCAGTTTGGGACAGGATATATTGTTTTAACTGGCTTAAGTCCGTTGACACTTTTCCCATCTTTGGAGATTTCAAGGCAGTCAGGATTGGCTGTGTCTGGATCCAGAGTTACATTCTCTGTAAGGAAGGAAGGAAGGAGGGAGGGAGGGAGGGAGGGAGGGAAGGAAGGAAGGAAGGAAGGAAGAAAGAAAGAAGAAAAAGAGTTTCAGCTGCAGGCCTGGTTTGTGTCTTCACCCCCAAGAGTTTAACCCTCTTGGGTGAATGGAGTTCCGCTTCGAAATCCCCCACCCTCCAGGACTGGAAAACTCATTGGTTTTTTTAAACAACACCTAAGCATTGCCTGGTCCAGGTTCGCCAACGAAGGAAGGAAGGAAGGAAGGAAGGAAGGAAGGAAGGAAGGAAGAAAGAAAGAAGAAAAAGAGTTTCAGCTGCAGGCCTGGTTTGTGTCTTCACCCCCAAGAGTTTAACCCTCTTGGGTGAATGGAGTTCCGCTTCGAAATCCCCCACCCTCCAGGACTGGAAAACTCATTGGTTTTTTTAAACAACACCTAAGCATTGCCTGGTCCAGGTTCGCCAACTTTGGGAACTGTAAGACTTGTGGACTTCAGCTCCCAGAATTCCCCTGATGCGGCTGCTAGTGTCCAGGACACCTCTGCCATCTGCTCCCTTTTCTCCAAGCACTTAGGCTCTCCCACTATCTTAGTCCCATCCTTCTGTTAACTGCCAGCCTGTTCAGCGTTCCTCTGGCCTTCTCATTCTATTCACTTAGGTTGCCTTTGCCACCTGCCAATCCAGCTGCCACTCAGCTGCACGCCCTCAGGATCCCTCGATTAGTTGTCCTGCTCTTGGCTCCGCCGCCCAGCTCTTCGTCTCTTGGCTCCACTGGTCAATTCCCCTAGTCTCTAGTCTCCCATGATCGCCCTCCAGCTCCGCCATGCTGGCTGGAGAATTCTGGGAACTGAAGTCCACAAGCCTTACATTGGCCAAGGTTGAAGACCCCTGGCCAAGTCCTTCAAACCCTTCATAGTGCTCCACCTCTTCCAGCCTCCCTGCACAATTCTCTTTAGCTGCCATCTTGCAGATGAGAGTAATGGGGTTGGGAGTGAAAAGTGGTTGGCTTTCCCTTCAGTGAGTGGAGTGGAATGGACTTCAATTCTTTATTGACCAAGTGTGATCAGACACGCAAGGAATGTCTCCTGTGCATAAGCTCACAATGTACATATAAATAGCAAATAGGTCATAAATCATAAAATCATTAAAGTTTACTGAATAGTCATGTTGTTTAAGGTATCTAATCCTATATTTTTCTTTTTTGTTGTTCTATTGTATTTCTCTTAAAGTTAGTTGCATCAGAGCTTAAAACAAGCAATTGCGAATCCTATAACTCATATTTACCTTCCTGTAGTTGAAGTCCACTTTCCAGAGTATCTGGGGAAGAAAAGGGAGGGATTCAGCATCTCATCACTGGAATTGGAGCCACAGAAGGGCCTCCCTCAGATACCCTGGTTTGCTTTCCTTGGCCTCAAATCAGGAATATGGAAAGCTACAAGCCAGAATGTCCACCCGATATAAATATATTGTAGTGTATATTGTAGTGTACTCCTCGACTTACAACCATTCATTTAGTGACCATTCTAACTTACAGCGGTAATGAAAAAAGTGATTTGTGACCACATTCCATTATATTGAGTGGAAGCTTTTTCTGCTTCCCCAGTGATCAGTGCATATGGATTTGGGAAATAAAGGATACAGGTTGTCCTTGACTTACGATCACAATTGAGCCCAGAATTTGCTAAGTGAGAAATTTCTTAAGTGAGTTTTGCCCCATTTTACGACCTTTCTTGACACTGTTGTTAAGTGAATCACTGCAGTGGTAAAGTTAGTTACATGGTTATTAAATGAACCTGGCTTCCCCATTGACTTTGCTTGTCAGAACGTCGCAAAAGATGGTCACATGACCCCGGGACACTGCAACCGTCATAAATATGAGTCAGTGGCCAAGCATCTGAATTAAATCACGTGACCATGGGGTTCCTGCAACAGTCATAAAGTGTGAAAAATGGTCATTAGTCACTTTTGTGTAACCAAACAGTCACTAAATAAACTGTAGTAAGTCAAGGACTACCTGTAAATGGTCAACTATGACTAGCTCTGGAGCCGCATGTGGCTCTTTCATCCCTCTGCTGTGGCTCTCTGTCGCTCAAAACATGCATCACAATGTGCGACACCCGCCGGCACGCGATTTATTGAGCTTTTCGACCCATATTTTTTTTCGGAGTTCAAAATGTTTTTGTTGCATGCAGAAATAAAAAATTGTTTTCTCTGTAGCAGTTCATTGATTACATAAATGCAACAGACTATAGTTTTTTTATACATAGCATAAACGTAAAAAACGATATATGCAGTGTTATCTTCATTTTAGATGTCAAAAGTTTTTTGTGGCTCCCGGTGTTTTCTTTTCTGTGGGAAACGGGTCCAAATGGCTCTTTGAGTGTTTAAGGTTGCCAACCCCTGAACTAGCTAATGGTTACCGTTTTTAGGTGGCACATCTTTAATGAGAGAAACCAGAAAGCTCCTCTTCCCCTCCTGGTGCCAAGACACAAGGCCTTCATTTCAGAGAAATGAGGGTGTCTCTTCCGCTGATCCTGAAATCGATCCCTCTTTGATCCATGTGACACCGGCCCAGAATCTCTCTTGGAGGCTCTGGGATCAAAATGTCATCCAGCGTAAAACCCCAGCGGCTGTTTTTTACCTCTCAATTTTTTCATGCCTCTTTTCAGAAGCACAGTCATATCACGGTAATCCCAGATTGTCCTCTTCGGGTCTATAAGTAAATCCACCGGATTTTGGTATGTTTTCTTTGCCTGATATCTGGGAAGACAAAAGAACATTGTTCATCAACCTGCCAATGGAAGAAGCTTTCTAAAACATCAGATGGTGCTTGAGGATTGGCTATCTGAGTCGGTCACTGGGACAAGGGAGGTTTATTCTTCCAAACTTTCGGATTCGTGCTGGAGACCATCCTCAGGAAACTTGTCTCTCTCTCCAGAATGTGTGCACTGGACTGTTCTACACATTGTTTATCTATGTATCCTGACCCGGAACTGCACTCATTCATCCTCATCCAGCTAAGTGAGAGATCTAATAGAGACCACCAAGTTTCTGTTCTGGACCCCCTACTCTTTAAAATCCTTGTGAATCCCATGGAGAAAAAGATGGATTACAATAATACATTACCTTTCAATTAAATTACTGCTAAATACAAACAGAAGTTTCCAAAATAGAAAAACTGCTGGAGGAGCTGCCAATCTGTAAAGAAGAGGGGGGATTCACTTACTTCTTCAAGATGTTTCCAATGTCCTAAAAAAAGAGAGACAAAACACTGAAAGGAACCATTCTCTATGCAGAGAGTTAAATTCTTAAATTTATAAAAGAAATGTAGAAAACCTCTGGACAACCAGATACAAAACGACATATAAATTGTGCTATGTCTTCAAGTTTTCCCTCAGGTCCGACCTCAACAGGGGGCGCTATACTCGTTCCTGATTGGCTACCTGTTTGACAGCTCAGTATAAAACGAGCTGTCAAACAGGACCTCAGCTGTTGCCATCAGCTGAGGGAATGTCGTGTTTGGCAACCTGTTAGTCGTTTACTGTTAGAAATAAAGAACTATTAGTCTTTAAGCCTGGCTCGCCTCAGTCATTGACCCTCTTTTCTGAGAACAGAACACTGGCGATGAAGGTGGGATCTTTGCACTGTGGCACCAGAGAGCTGAAGCTGATCACTGACCCTCTTCGAGCTGAGTCACTAAAGAGCTGACCGTCACTGTAAAGGTAGTTGTCAACGTAAAGTCGAAAGAATTATCCCTCAGAGACAGTTGACAAGTCACTTCAGAAATGTCATCCATGACCACGCTAGCAGTTTTCAATAGCGCCGCGGAGACGTGGGAATCGTACATCAATCGATTTGAATGTTTCCTTGTGGCAAATGACTATACTGGTCTATCAAGTAGCTGAAAAACAGCGTATTTCTTAAACTTATGTGGCCTGGAAATGTTTAACATTGCCAGCACACTTCTCACACCTCAAGCGGTGCATGAAGTACCCTGGGACACTTTAATGGCTAAGCTGAAGAATCACTACACGCCAGCCCCGTCCCGGATAGCCCGCTGCCACAAATTTCACCGACGGAGCCAATTAGAGGGTGAGTCAATTAATGACTATGTGGCAGCCCTCAGGACAGCCGCCCTATACTGTGAATTCCGAGACCTTGATGAAGTTCTCCTAGACCAAATCGTCTAGACCGAACTGACGCTCAAGACAACACTGGACTAGGCCAGAGCAATCAAACTGTCAAACAAGTCTACAGAAGAAATTCAAAACAAATCCAACCCGCAACCCACGGGAAAGCCCTTCGGCATCCACCACGAAGAAGTCAGCCCAGAAGATACACCAGACGAAGACGAGGTTCACCTTCTAAAGGCTGGGCAAGGCAAGGGTCGGCAGGGTAAGCTCAAAATTGTACCTACTAACTGTTCGGGTTGCGGCGGGAAGCACGCTAGGGCAGACTGCAGATTTAAAACCGTGACCTGTGTTAGGTGCGGAAAGAGAGGCCACATAGCAAGGGTTTGCCGGGGAGCGCAAGTAGATAACAGCCCACAATTAGACCAGAGTTATAGGAAGAGGCAGACCCAAAGGCGATATAGACAAGGCGAGGACTGTTTCTCGGTAGTAAGAGACCCAATGGAAACAGTGGTAGATCAAATTGCCCACACAATAAAAGACAAAATATTCCCAACAGTTAGCATTGAGGGAACTCCTTGCACTATGGAAATTGACACTGGGTCATCCGTGTCTATCCTTTCCTGGAGTTCAATTAAGAAAACAGTGCCTAAGATATCTAAAAGCTAGCTGAAACCCTGGGTGTTCAAACAGAGAGATTTTCAGGGAAACGCTATTCCAGTTCTGGGAAGCTACAAATTCCGGGTGTCATTTAAGTAGTTTAAGGGAAAGTTACCGTTGATTATAGTAAATGGACAGCTTATTAGGCTTAGATTGGTTTGAGTCCTTGGGATTCAGAATTAAGGGGATCGACCACATCAATAGCAGCCCCGAAATGGACATGCTGGCCAACAAGTTCCCCAGGGTATTTGAGGAATCCCTGGGCAGTTACAAGGGGACACCTATATCCTTTAATTTGGACCCCCAAGTAGCTCCCTGACGTCTCAAGCCGTGGCGAGTGCCATTTGTACTCCGGCCGAAAGTAGATGCAGAACTTGATAAGTGCATGGTATAGTAGAGCCAATAGACCACGCTAGATGGGAAACCCCCATTGTCACCCCCTAAAAGCAGATGGGTCAGTGAGGATATGCGCTGATTATAAATGCACAATTAATCGTGCATTACAACAAAGCGCATACCCTGTCCCCGTGGTGCAGCACCTCCTGCACTCCCTTGGGAATGGGAAGGTATTTGCAAAGCTTCATTTAGCTCAAGCTTATCAACAGCTACCCATAGATGAAGCCACAGCAGAAGCCCAGACCATAGTCACCCACAGAGGGGCTTTTAAATGCCACCGGCTCCAATTTGGGGTCAGTTGTGCCCCAGGCATATTCCAAAGTTTAATAGGTTATTGCAAGGCATCCCAGGTGTCATCCCTTATTTTGACGACGTCCTGGTGTCAGTAGTCTCCAACTTTGGAAACTGTAAGACTTGTGGACTTCAACTCCCAGAATTCCCCTGATGCGGCTGCTAGTGTCCAGGTCACCTCTGCTCCCTTTTCTCCAAGCACTTAGGCACTCCCACTATCTTAGTCCCATCCTTCTGTTAACTGCCAGCATGTTCAGCGTTCCTGTGCCGCCTTTGCACAATTCTTAACCAACTGCAAGATGCCGGGCTGAAGCTAAAGAAATCCAAATGTCACATTGCGGTGCCAAGGGTGGAGTTTTTAGGCTATCTTGTGGACGAGGTTGGTCTGCACCCCGCAAAGGCTAAAATCCAAGCAATTCAGCAAGCACCGACACCAAAGAATAAAGTAGAGCTACAAGCGTTCCTGGGGTTGCTGAACTTTTATAATATATTCCTACCCCACAAGGCATCCTTAGCCGAGCCTCTACACTGCCTGCTACATCGATCAGCGAAATGGTCATGGGGCAATACGGAAGCAGCAGCTTTTAAAGCTGTCAAAAGTTTGCTAACTTCTAACAGCGTCCTCATTCAGTATAGAGAAGATTCGCCCGTAGTGCTAGCTTGTGACGCTTCACCTTATGGAATAGGAGCTGTACTTAGTCACCAGCTGCCCACTGGACTTGAAGCGCCTATAGCCGTGATGGCGAACCTATGGCACGCGTGCCACCATATCTGCCGGCACGGGAGCCATTGCCGTAGATCAGCTCCAGCACGCCAGCTGATTTTCTGTGGCCACGCCCCCTCCCCTCCCAGGAGTCTCCACGCGGCCTGTTTTGAGGTAAGTAAAGGGCTTACGTGGAGGCTCTGGCCTCCGGAGGGCCACTGGGGGGGTGGGGGAGGCAGTTTTTGCCCTCCCCAGCCTCCAGGAAAGCCTCTGGAGGCTGGGGAGGGCGAAAAATGGGCCTTCCGGTCCCACCGGAAGTCGGGAAATGGGCCGTTTCTTGCCTACGGATGGCCTTGGGGGGGAGGCCATTTTCGCCCTCCCCAGGCTCCTAGAAAGCCTCTGGAGCCTGGGGAGGGCGAAAAACGGGCCTACCGGGGCCACTGTGCCATCGCATGCCAAAAGCTGGGGGAGCGCGGGGGGTCACGCGTGCATGCGCAGGGGGTGGGGTGCATTGAATTATGGGTGTGGGCACGCACGCACACGAGCCCCCGCATTCTCCCCGCTTTTGGCACCCGACGGCAAAAAGGTTAGCCATCACTGGCCTATAGCTTTCTTCTCTAGAACGCTGTCGCCCGCAGAACGCAATTATAGCCAGTTAGATAAAGAGGCATTGGCTATCATGGCAGGTGTTAAAAGGTTCCACGAGTATCTATATGGGCGTCATTTCTACCTTGTAACTGATCACAAGCCTCTATTAGGAATCCTTGCTGGGGACAGACAAACCCCACAAATCCTATGGCCTCAGCTAACCAGGTGGACTGTGTTCCTTGCTGCTTATAACTACACGCTCTCACACTGACCAGGAAAGAACCTCTGCCATGCCGATGCACTAAGCCGCTGCCCGCTTCCCATTCCTGTGGAAGACCCAGCCCCAGCATCAACTATCCTACTCATCGATACGTTACAACTCCCAATCACAGCCGCCGACGTCACAAAGTTTACAGCCAGGGACAAAGTACTGTCAAAAGTATTGGACTGGGTGAGAAGGGGATGGCCAGGATT
This sequence comes from Thermophis baileyi, assembly GCA_003457575.1. Taxonomy (NCBI): domain Eukaryota; kingdom Metazoa; phylum Chordata; class Lepidosauria; order Squamata; family Dipsadidae; genus Thermophis; species Thermophis baileyi. The sequence continues at coordinate 1,487,488 of QLTV01003267.1, forward strand.
GGTAGACCAAGAATACTGTCCCTACAAATTACGGCAGCACGAACTGTCTACCCAGCAGGGTTGCCTCCTCTGGGGTGCCAGGGTAGTCATTCCAGGCCCCTTGAGGAATGAGGTATTGTCCATTTTGCATGACAGCCACCCTGGCATTGTACATATGAAAGCGTTGGGCCGCAGCGATGTGTGGTGACCCAACATGGATTTGGATATTGCACGCTGGGATTCCGATTGCAAATTATGCCAGGAGTCCAGGCCTTTTCCCCCGAAGGCCCCAGTGCAGAACTGGGAACACCCAAGGGCTCCTTAGTCAGGACTCCACATCGACTTCGCTGGCCCCTACAAGGGGCAAACATTTTTAATAGTGGTGGATGCCTTCTCGAAGTGGGTGGAAGTGGTGCTAATGCCCTCTACAACCTCTGAAGCCATGATTAGAGCCCTTAGAAAGTTGTTTGCAACCCATTGGTTACCGGACCTATTGGTCTCAGATAACGGGCCACAATTCACTGCCGCACCATTCGCGACATTTTTAGTGGGCCTGGGCATCCGCCACGCACTGGTGGCTCCATTCCATCCTGCGGGGAATGGAATGGTTGAAAGAACAGTCAGATCAGTTAAGGATGTATTAAGTAAACTGGGCATAGGGGATTGGCAATCAAAGGTTGATAAATATATGTTAATTCAGCACGCAACACCCTACCCATCAACTAACATGAGCCCGGCCGAACTGTTAATGGGCCGCAGAATTACAACCACCTTAGACCAATTGAACCCTGATCACGCCCCAGAGAAACCCTTAGAATGCACCAGAGAGTTAAGGTGGTTCACAAAGGGAGACAGGGTCTATGCAAGAAATTATGCAGGGAGCCCCTTGTGGTTACCAGGGTCAATAGTGAGAATAACAGGGCCTTGCTCATATCAAGTCCAACTAGAGCAGGGGTCAGCAACCTGCGGCTCCGGAGTCGCATGTGGCTCTTTTAACCCTCTGCTGCGGCTCCCTTCTTTTATCCCTCTGCTGCAGAGAGAAGCAGCCGATGCCACTGCTGTTGCCGCCTCCACAGCCTGCCTGCTGCTCTCACAGTGCCTTGTGCAATACAGTGAAATTTAGCGCACTTCACAATGGGGGAGACGGATCCCCCTCCTGGAGCCCATTATGACGCGGAGCCACAATGCAACCCTGCCCCACTCGCCCCTGGCAACAGCAGTGGCATTGGCCGAGGCACAGGGTGGGCCAGTGTCTCGGGGAGGAGAGGAGGTTGGGGTGGACCAAGTTGCAGTATGTGTATGTGTGCCTGTGTGAGTGTGCTGCTGCTTGGGATGATGCTTCTCTGAAGTGCATGCGGCTTATTCCATGGGGGTGGGGTGGGGAAATGGGGGTGGGTAGTGGGAGAGGAAGGGAAGGAGGGAGGGAGAGAGACAGACAGAGACATAGAGAGAGAAAGAAAGAGAGAGAGAGAGAGACAGTGACACAGAGAGACAGAGAGAGACAGAGAAAAAAAGTTGAACAACACACCTGAGGCCGGGTGTGGCAAAAGGTGGCTGGGAGGGGAGGGTGAGGCGGGGCCAGGCGGGGCAAATAATTTAACAACTGGTTCTCTGCCCTAATGACCGGCTGGGTAGGTGTGGCTGGGGGATAATGTGACTGGGAGGGAGGGAGTGATGTTGAGTTGGCCACGCCCACCCAGTCATACCGGTTGTTAAATTATTGGCTCCCGGTGTTTTCTTTTCTGTGGGAAACAGGTCCAAATGGCTCTTGTGTTTAAGGTTTAAGGTTGCAGACCCCTGAACTAGAGGATGGCAAAGTCTGGAGGTGGCACCTAAACCAGCTAAGAGGGCAGAAAAACAATCCAGCATGGCAACTGCATGACTGGGTCCCAACGAGAAGTCCTACCAACTCGATGCCAGCAGACAAACTTCTCACAGAGCCTCTCACCGACAATGACGAGGAACCCGACGAACGAGCAAAAGACTTACCGGCAGATCCTGACCATAGTCCGACAAGGGCCCAGCCAGCAGGAGTAGTGACACAGTTCCCGTTAACTCCAGGAGCCAAAAAGGCCCAGCCTCATTCTTCGCCTGCCGAAGGCACAGTAAGACGATCCGGGCGGGTTCGATGCTGCCCCGCCTACCTTGCTGACTATGCATGCGCTCAGTAGGTGGGAAGGAATGCTATGTCTTCAAGTTTTCCCTCAGGTCTGACCTCAACAGGGGGCGCTATACTCGTTCCTGATTGGCTACCTGTTTGACAGCTCAGTATAAAAGGAGCTGTCAAAAAGGACCTCAGCTGTTGCAGAGGTGGGTTCCTCCCGGTTCGCACCGGTTCTATAGAACCGGTAGTAAACCGGTGGTGACGTCACGGAGCCGGTTCTGTCGGTGCCAGTCCGTGGATGCCGCCATCTTTTTTTTGGATTTTTTTGGGGGGAGGGGATTTTTTGCTATTTTTTGCTTCTGCGCATGCTCAGAAGCCAAGTTTTCTGCACTGCGCATGCTTGGCCACGCAGCGCGGCCACGCAGCGCGCAATGCAGGAGGAAGTGAACCGGCGGCGAGGTAAGTTAGAACCCACCCCTGAGCTGTTGCCATCAGCTGAGGGAACGCGCGTGTTAGCTGCCGCGTTTGGCAACCTGTTAGCTGTTTACTGTTAAAAATAAAGAACTGTTAGCCTTTAAGCCTGGCTCGCCTCAGTCATTGACCCTCTGTTCTGAGAACAGAACAAATTGTACTTCCATTTTTCTTAAAAAGAAATCCCATTGCTGTTTTTCCCAGCCGTTCACCTCTTTTAGAGAGCTATTATTTTTATTTCCTTTTCTTACAAAAATTATATAGTTGAATATGACACAATTATACAGAACATAATACATCCTGTATATAAATAAATAAATAATAAAACATAACAGCAAAAAGAAAAGACTATTTGAAAAAATAAAATACTGCATCAATAGAATACAAAAATGCCCTGCATTTATGCTTCCAGAATCAAGGCACTTTGGAAAATGCAGGTGGTTATAACTTCGTAGAAGGCCATCGGTGTTGGCCCTGGAGATTAAGGGGAGGGGGAGACCCTACAAAGAACCCCCACATCCCCTAAAAGGTGATAGGAACCCTAAGTAGGCATTCTTAAAATCGTGAATCGCATGGCTTGGTTTTTCAGAATTACGGTATTTTTCCTAATATTAGCCATTACATATGGTCCTTGACATTCAACAGTTCATTTAGTGACCATTCAAACTTACAATAGTACTGAAAAAACTGACTTATGACCATTTTTCACATTTAAGACTCTTGCAGCATTCCCATGGGCACATGATTCAAATTCAGCTGCTTGGCAACTGATTTATATTTATGACAGTTTTAGTGTCCTAGAGGTCATGTGACCACAATTTGTGACCTTCTGACAAGCAAAGTCAGTGGGGAAGCCAGATTCATTTAATAACTAATTCTACCACTGCAGTGATTCACTTAACAATAGTGGCAAGAAAGGTCATAAAGTGGGGCAAGATTCACTTAACAACTGTTTTGCTTAGCAACAGAAATTTCGGGCTGTATTGTAGTCATAAGTCAAGGACTACCTGTAGTCTTCATACTTTCCAGTTTCCTTTCCATAATAATAATAATAACAGAGTTGGAAGGGACCTTGGAGGTCTTCTAGTCCAACCCCCTGCTTAGGCAGGAAACCCTACACCACTTCAGACAAATGGTTATCCAACTTCTTAAAAATGTCCAGTGTTGGAGCATTCACAACTTCTGGAGGCAAGCTGTTCCACTGATTAATTGTTCTAACTGTCTGAAAATTTCTCCTTAGTTCTAAGTTGCTTCTCTCCTTGATTAGTTTCCACCCATTGCTTCTTGTCCTACCCTCAGGTCCTTTGGAGAATAGCTTCGCTCCCTCTTGTTTGTGGCAGCCCATGAGATATTGGAACACTACTAGTGTTTTAGCCTCCAGTCCCCTAATCATCTTTGTTGCTCTTCTCTGCACTCTTTCTAGAGTCTCAACATCCTTTTTACATCGTGGCAACCAAAACTGAATGCAGTATTCCAAGTGTGGCCTTACCAAGGCATTATAAAGTGGTATTAACACTTCACGTGATCTTGATTCTATCCCTCTGTTAATGCAGCCTAGAACTGTGTTGGCTTTTTTGGCAGCTGCTGCACACTGCTGGCTCATATTTAAATGGTTGTCCACTAGGACCCCAAGATCCCTCTCACAGTTACTACTATTGAGCAAGGTACCACATATATTGTACCTGTGCATTTTGTTTTTCTTGCCTAAATGTAGATCCTTACTTTTTTCACCATTGAATTTCATTTAAGTTTCTAACTTCTGTTTCTGCTAGTTAGCCGTTAATAAAACAAATCCCATGTTAAAAAGTATCCAGTTTCTTCCTTCTCCTTAATTTTTAGTGTTAATCTATCCATTTCTGCACATTCTAATATTATTATTATTACTATTATTAGCAAGGAATGCTACTTTATTGTTGAACAACACTTGGAAAGTGTTCACTGACTTTTTTTTAAGTCAAAGCAGGAAGGGTTTTTTTTTTTAGTTTTATAATTTTTTCTATTGAGGCTATCATATATAAATTACAAATGAAAATAAAGATAATAGGAAAAGGGAAAGAGAGGGAAGGAA
>QLTV01003267.1:1498103-1513771 GCA_003457575.1 Thermophis baileyi
ATGTTTACTTTTAATCTTCACCTTTGGAGGATGTTCCTTTCTTACTGATAGTGGTCTTGCATAAGAGGTAGGTTCCTGTCTCCAAGGAAGCATTAATACATTGTCTCCACTGATTACAATTTATGGTCAATTTGCAATGGTAGGAAACAACAGACAAAGAGTCTCACACCTTAGTATTACATTTTATACATTTTTATAAAAGAGTAACTTTTCATTTGCTTCTTTCAAATCCACCCTTTTTCTTTTCCACCTGAATTACTCTTTTATACAGTACCTTTAATAATTCATAATTTCCCAGGTTTTCTTTAGGTTCCTGTGGACGCAAGTTTTTATATTCAGAATCTTCTGTCCCCGACCTCTGTTTTCCTACCTTCATTATTAGTATAGTTTCCTTCTTCCCGCTTTCTATTGAAGTTGTTATTAAAGTCATGCTCTTCATTGTCCTTTTTATTAATATTTGTACGAGAGGAATCAAACGATAAAAACATAATAGCCAGGAATCCTAATATTGCAAATTTTACTAGTTCTTTCCAATTTGTGAACCATCCCCCGAACTAGTTGTTTATTCCATCTAGGGTCAGTCCCTTCCAAGTTTGGACTGGGACATGAGCTAATTTTATCATTCTGTCTGTAATTTCCTTCACTACCTTACCACTCTCATCTACTTCAATGCAGCAATTACTAAGATTAAATTTTCCACATACAACTCCTTCTTGGGCTAATAGGTAGTCTAAGGCTAACCTGTTTTGCATGATATAGGTTCGAGACTTTACACTTTCCTTAGCTAAATGTGCTAGAGTACTTACAGTGTCATTGGTAATTACTTCGAGCACTGCTTGTAGTCGAATTACCCTGTTTAAAATGTAGGTGGGCTCTCTGGCACCTAGGGTACCATCTTCTGCCCATGTGGCAGGTCCATAATAGTTGATGATCTTCTCTGGAGTCCAATCATCATCCTTCCAGCTTCCAATTTTTATATCACTTGGTTGTATAGCCCTTTTTACTCGGGCCTTATCTGATAAATCACCATATAGTGTTAATCCCAGCAGTTGTTTCTGTTCTATGGGGAGGAGGAAAAAGCTTGGCTTAATTATTCCTAATATGCAAGATCCATACCACCCCTTGGGTAGATACCCATAGGCATATTTTCCACATATCCAGTACATGCCTTCCGGGGCTATCCATTCCAGGGTGTCATTTTCAGGATTCTTCAAATAAGCCATCTCAATTATCTCGCTTAATGTCTCCTCCTTTGAGGTTCCACTTCCTCCCCACCAACTGCCATTGTTCCATACAGTCAAGCAAATCATGTCTCCTACTGCTATCCTTCTATTATTTCTCTTTCTTTCATAACATACTTTCCCTACTAACTTTGTGGTTAATGCCCCAGTTCCTTCCTTTCCCTTTGTGAACTTGAGAGGTTTATTTTTCCACATATCCACCACAATGTCATGTCTTAATTCTTGAGCTTCCCATGGCCACTGCTCTCCCATATTTGTTCCTCCGCACACAAAACAATGGCTGACTGTAAGTGTCTTAGCAATTTCTTCAGCCAATTTCACGAACATGTTCACTGCTTTCCTAGGAAATTCAGGTAATTCTAGTTTCTCAAACTCCTGGTAGTATGACCAAAATATGCTTTTATGTATTGGTTTTATCTTAGTGGTTTCTAATTTTTAGTACTAGCCACCCCCACGGGTCCTTTCCAGTCCCATCTATTTCTATTCCAAATTCTTTATATTGTATTCCTTTTTCCAGTGACTGATTTGTATATAAACAAGCGGGGTTACATTTACCTTGAGTGCAATCAGTCCTGGTGCTACCAATACTGATGTTCATTTCTTTCGGTCCTACACTCCTTTCATTTGGGACTGCCGTGGTGTACCAGTAATCATAGCTTGGGGCAAAAGACACCTGTCCTGTATTTAATGTAGACACTTTCTGAAGTAAGTATTTTCGTTCTTTCATGTAGCTTCTTTCCCACTCTAAGTTTCCACATTTAATTCCAAACGAGTCATCAGATCCTTGTCCTTTATCAATGGCAAAACACACACCTACACTAGTTTCTCCCCTAGTTTCATTATGAGCTATATAACCTTGTCTGATTTGACTTAAGGAAAACATCTGAAATGCATTTTCCCCTCCTTTATAAGCATATACCCACATTCTTGCAGTTACTGGTCCTATTGCTTTTGGATCATAACATTCTACCCCTGTGCTGGTGTTACATCGTTTGTATTGGGTTTCATTCTGAATGCAGTCTGTTAAATCAGTCTGTAAACAATCGGGAATCATAGTGTGGTATATCGTGGTGTTCTCAATCTTCCCTTCTCTCTTTGTCATTTTTATGCATTGCGTACACTGCTCTAATGGTTGGGCAAGTTTTAAGAGTGTAATAAGAAGCCCTCCCCCACAGGTACCACCATGTATTGTTCCAATACATCTTTGATGATCTTAATATCACACTCTATCTTACACCCAGTACACAAAATGCAATCAATACAATGAGTACAACAGCAACACCCACAAAGACACCTACAAAACCTTAGAATCCAGGAGGTATTGCAATGGGATTTTCTCGATCGTGGTTTCTTTTTGTTATAGGTAACCTCTCGGCTCTAGATAGGAAAAACACAAAAATTAGTCCTAATGTCTCTATTTCCCCTTCTACTGGCAGGAAGATTGACCACCAATCCGTTAAGTCCTTTGAAACTTTAACTTCAGTGGGTCTCCTTGGTGAGACTCCACCTTCCACTCCTCTGGGGCTGGCACAGGCCCTTTCACTTGGGAGAAATGCGTCCAACCTTTCTCAGCAGTCCGGATAGCAGTCTCAGTTGTCAGCAGGACCATAAAAGGTCCTTTCCAAGTTGGAGTTCGTTTTTCGTCTTTCCAAGCCTTTATCAGCACCCACTGTCCTGCCTTGTATTGGTGTACTGCAAAGTCCAAGGGTGGTGTTTGCGCAAGAATGCCTTTCTGTCGCAAGAGAGAGAGACATCTGGACAGTTCGAATATATATTTTCTAATGATTTTATCTTTTAGTTCAATTCTTGGTAATCCCTCCTTCCCCATATAAGGTATTCCAAACATTAGTTCAAAGGAAGACAATCCAATATCTTTGTGTGGTTGTGTTCGTATCCTTAATAAGGCCAAGGGGAGGCATTTATTCCAGAGCAAATTTGTTTCTTCCATTAATTTTATCAGTTTGTTTTAATTTTTGGTTCACGCGTTCCACAACCCCAGAACTACTGGCATGCCACGCTGTGTGATAATCCCACTTGATTCCCACGGCCTCATTAATTGATTTGATCACCCTTGATGTAAAATGCATCCCCTGGTCACTATCTATTACCTCAGGAATACCATACCTAGGTATTATGTTTTCAAGCAATATTCGGCCCGTAGTACTAGCATTTGCATTCACACATGGAAAAGCCTCCACCCATCGAGTTAAATGATCCACAATGACCAGTAAATATTTCATTTTTCCTGCTTTTGGTAATTCAGTATAGTCAATCTGAATTCTTTGAAAAAGTCGCAATGCCAACTCTCTTCCCCCAATTGGTTGTTTTCTCAGTGCTGTCTTGTTTGTTTTCAGACAGACCAAACATTTTCTAACCATTTGTAAGGCAAGGCTATATATCCCTCTACATCAGCGGTTCTCAACCTGGGGGTTGCGACCCCTTTGGGGGTCAAACGACCCTTTCACAGGGGTCGCCTAAGACCATTGGAAAATAGTTATTTCCAATGGTCTTAGGAACCCTATCTGCAGTCGCGCCTTTCCCAAATAAAATTGGATCCTCCCTCTGTTGCTCGCCAGCCGCCGCGATGTCAGTAATTGGAGCGGCTCAGCCACGAGCTTAATATGGGCCGGGCGGCAGGTGGGCGAGGCCGATCCGCTCCCCCCACCCCATGCTTTCACCCTGCTCGCGGTTACGTTGCGCCGGGCCTGGCCTGGCCTGTGGAGCTCCAGAAAAAAGAAGCGGCGTCTACCCGAGCAGGAAGAAAGCAGCGCGACGGGATGTTGGCCCAAGAGTCCGAGGGAGCTCCCAATGGGGACTGAAAGGCTGCACCGCTTCTGGCTTCTCCCCCGGCTCTTTGTTAAGCTCCGTCTCCGCTGCTAAAAGTTTGCTGCTTGCGGGCAGGCGGCGAAGGCGAGGCAGTGCAACAGAGAGGCGGAGTAGAAATTTTCCTCGGACTCCTGTTGCTGCAGCTGGGCGGCTCCACCCGCGAGCCTGATACAGCGTGGTACCGGAATCGGAAGCCCGTCCCCTCGGAGGCTTCTTCCGCCTCCCCCAAGCCTGTATAAGCGTTTCAGGCACCGGCGTGGAGGAAGAAACAGGCCCGCCTGTGTCTCCTGCGAGCCCCGCCATGTCGACGGAAAAGGTAGATGGCTTCACCCGGAGGTCGGTGCGCAAGGCTCAGAAGCAGAAGCGGTGGCAGGGCTCATCGCAATTCCGCAGCCAGAGCAGCCAAGTGGAGCTCTTCCCGCTGCCCCAGCTCAAAGGGAAATTTCCCCATTTTGAGGGCTCGTGTGAACCGCCAGACCGCTCAACAAAAGCTTGCGGGGCAAAAGCCACGCCTGAAGATCTGGCCACGAATAACCTTCACTCGGAGCGGGGATAAGAACCCATCTGTGGGTCGGCTCAGCTTAGGAAAGTGAGGGCAACCTTGCCTGAAAGGATCAGCATTGAGTGTTGCATCCCCCTTCCGCGTCTTAAATACTATACGTGTCTTAAACCATTCCTGCCTGAGCGACTTGAGTTGCGGGTGTCCATTCCGCAGTTCGAGTTTTACTTTGGAATGAAGCCCACATGGTTCAATGAGGTTCCCTGATCTAAACACATGGAGCGCTTGTAGCTTTTCTCACCCTGGCGCTTTCCAACTGCGTTGGGACTATTAACTCCCATAATCCCCGCCCTGCTTTAAGGCTGTGTTTGCCTTCCTGTCCTGACACACAAACGCTTGCAAGTGTTAAGAAAACTAAAAGTACAAGGAATCATCCCTCCCCCTCCCCAAGCCTTCATCCGCTCAAGGTCACATCTTCGTCCTGTGATCACCACCCTTATTTCACGAGCCTCTGGAAGGGGCGGGTGTGTGTGCATCCCGAAATATGGGTGGCGATCAGGGGACGAAGATGCAACCTTTCCTGATGCATTTTCAAGAAAAATGGAAGGAGTGGGTCCTGCTCTCCTCTTCCTCCTCCAAGTTAAGAAAAGAGGTCTTTGAAATGCACTTATGTGGACCAGTCACACATGTGTAGAGAGCAAACCATCCCATGACAATGGATCGTGTAGAGAAGAACGTTAAGATAAGAAAATATAGTGAGGATTTTTTACAGTATGGTTTTACCTCAATAATTACAGCAGGAATTGAGAAACCGCAATGTGTTATTTGTTGTGAAGTTCTATCAGCAGAAGCCAAACAAACTAAAACGCCATTTTGATAGCAAGCATCCGAGCTTTGCCAGCAAGGATACCAACTATTTTAGAAGCAAAGCTGATGGACTCAAAAAAGCCAGACTTGACACTGGTGGCAAGTACCACAAACAAAACGTAGCAGCCGTTGAAGCTTCATATTTGGTGGCATTCAGAATCACCAGAGCTATGAAACCTCACACCATTGCTGAGGAATTACTGTTGCCAGAGGCCAAAGACATTGTTTGAGTTATGATCGGAGACGAATTTGTTACAAAATTGAGTGCAATTTCCTTATCTAATGACACAGTCCGCAGAAGAATAGATGACATGTCTGCTGATATTCTTGATCAGGTAATCCAGGAAATTAAATCTGCTCCACTTCAAATATGTAGTATCCAGCTTGATGAATCTACAGACGTTGCAAGCTGTTCACAGTTACTGGTTTACGTGAGGTATATTAATGATGGTGACTTTAAAGATGAGTTTCTTTTTTGCAAACCTCTTGAAACGACAACTACTGCACATGATGTATTTGACACAGTTGGTTCATTTCTGAAAGAGCATAAGATCTCTTGGGAAAAGGTGTGTGGTGTTTGCACAGATGGTGCTCCAGCTATGCTAGGATGTCGATCTGGATTTCAACGTTTGGTACTGAATGAGTCACCAAAAGTCATTGGAACTCACTGTATGATTCATCGGCAAATATTAGCAACGAAGACGCCACAAGAGTTACAAGAAGTAATGAAAAGTGTCATAGAGTCGTAAGTTCTGTCAATTTTGTAAAGGCGAGCAGTTTAAACAGTCGACTGTTTTCGCAACTGTGCAACGAGTTGGATGCGCCGAACAATGCTCTGCTATTTCACACTGAAGTGAGATGGTTGTCGAGGAAAAGTTTTAAAACGTGTTTTTGAACTTCGTGATGAACTGAAAACGTTTTTTAATCAGAAAGCAAGACCGCAGTTCGAAGCACTTTTCAGCGATAAAAGTGAACTGCAGAAAATAGCTTACTTGGTTGACATCTTTGCCATCTTGAATGAGTTAAATTTATCACTGCAAGGACCAAATGCAACATGCCTCGATTTGTCTGAAAAGATCCAATCATTCCAAATGAAACTTCAGCTTTGGCAAAAAAAATTGGATGAAAATAAAATTTACATGTTGCCTACCTTATCTGCTTTCTTTGAGGAACATGACATTGAGCCAGACAAAAGGATTACGATGATAATTTCTGTGAAAGAACACTTGCACGTGCTTGAAGACGAAATTTCATCGTACTTTCCAAATCTACCTGACACCCCATTTGCACTTGCCAGAAGCCCATTCACAGTCAAAGTTGAAGATGTTCCTGAGACAGCACAAGAGGAGTTCATTGAACTTATTAACAGCGATGCAGCGAGAACTGATTTCTCTACAATGCCAGTTACAAAATTCTGGATCAAGTGTTTGCAGTCATATCCTGTTCTGTCTGAGACTGTGTTGCGCCTTCTTCTTCCATTTCCAACAACATATCTTTGTGAAACAGGGTTTTCCAGCTTGTTGGTTATCAAGTCTAAATACAGAAGTAGACTTGTTGTGGAAGATGAAACAATAGCAAAATTAAAGTTATGAAGTAGCAACGAAATTGCAGAACGCTTTGCGCATGCGCAGAGGGTAAAAGAACCCAAATGGCGGCGTCCGGGCGGGTGGGCGAAGTCTCCCGCTTCCGTCGCTACCAGCTGTCCGGCGACCTGCAGGCACGCCCGAACCAGGAGCATTTCACCCCTGGTGCCACGCCCCCTTTGTCACCTCATCGCGTGTGGGGAGGGGGCGGGGCGGGGGTCATGGCGGCAGGGAGCGGGTCGCAGGGGGGGTCACGGCATTAGAAAGGTTGAGAACCACTGCTCTGCATACATATCTTCTCTGTATCAAATCTATTAATTCTTGCGCCCCCCCCCCCAGTGTGTCCCTTCATGCAACCGTTCGATCAAATTTCTCATAGGTTTGTTTAACATCTTTCTCCCATCTGGCAACATCCACTCCCCATCTTTGTTTTGAACTATCCCCTCTTCCCTCGTTGCTTCTTCCTCTTCTATGGAGAACTTTGGTATCCCTTTCTTTTCTATTTCAGGTATCATCATAAAGACTTCTTCTTTTTCCTTTTCCATGAGTCCTGCTTCTTTAGCTTTTTCGTCTGCCAGATTGTTGCCATAGATTTCAAAACTCTTTCCCTTTTGGTGTGCTTCTACGTGTATTATGGCTAGTGCCTGAGGTACAGTTATTAATTGTAAAATTTCAAGTACTAATTCTTCTTTTGCTAATCCTTTCCCTTTACTATTCACCAACCCTCTTTCTTTCCATATTTTTCCAAATGTATGTGCTATTCCAACAGCATACATAGAATCTGTGTATATATTACCACCTTCTTTTCCCAATTCCTTCAAGGCCATTTTTAATGCATATAGTTCACAAGTTTGAGCAGACCATTGACTGGGCAATCTCTCAGCTAGCACAGTTTTCCATGATTCCCCTTCTACTTTAGTCCCCATGTATTCGAAAAATATGTACTCGAAAAATATGTTTGTACTTATTATATACTCACATTAATATTTATACTTTACCTGTAATCATATACATGCTTGACAAAATAAATAAATAAAATAAAATAAATAAATAGCATAGGTGCTTCTTCGCTCCCTCTCTATTACTCTGGAGCTCCCATCTATAAGCAAAGTCCTTAATCCTTCTATTTGAGTCTCCTTCAGGTCGTCTCTCACCTTGGTCTGATAATCAATTGCTTCTAGGCAGTCATGCTCTATTAATTGCAAATCTCTTTCTCTACTTAGAAACTGAGCTGGGTTTACGTTAGCTTCAGTCACGATCACCAGGCTTGGATCCTCCAGTAAAATGCTTTCATATTTCATTAGTCTGGAGTTTGTCATCCATTTTGGGCCTTGCTGATTTAAAATATTCCGTACTTGGTGTGGACTACTCACTACAATTGCTCCTCCAAAAATTATCTTCCAGCTTTCCTGAACTAACAAGGCAGTGGCCGTGATGGCCTGAATACAGACCTGCCACCCCTTTATTACCGGGTCCATTAATTTTGATAAAAATGCTAAGTGTTTCTTCAATCCTCCCCATTTCTGAGCTAAAACCCCTTTGGCTATGCCATTTTCTACAGCAACAAAAAGGTGAAATGTTTTTTCTAAGTCTGGTAACGATAGAACGGGTGCCCTTTCTAATTTCTCTTTTAGTTCCTGGAATTTCCCTTTCTCTTCCTCTGACCATTCGATTACCCATGGTTCAGAGTCTATCAGCTTTGAGTATAATGGTTTGGTTGTTTCTGCATAATTTAAAATCCACTGTCTGCAGTACCCTATTAATCCTAAAAATTTTCTAAGAGCCTTTTTATCTTTTGGCAGCGGTTGTGTTATTATACCCTCTATTCTAGAAGGGGTGATTTTTCTGCTGCCTTTGCTGATCAAATGCCCTAAATATTTCACTTCCCTTTTCACATACTGGAGTTTATTTTTAGACACTCTCAGTCCTTGAGATGCTAAATAATTTAGCAAATCGTTGGTTCCTTTCTCTACGTCCTGCTTTTTTCCCCCTGAGAGCAACAAGTCATCTACATATTGTATCAAGGATAATCTTGGATCTTTCTCAAATTTTTCCAGAATTTGTTCTAGGATTTGGCCAAATAAGTTAGGACGTTCAGTATACCCTTGGGGCAATACCATCCTTCTGAATTGACTTTTTCTCCCTGTATCCGGGTCTTCCCACTCGAATGCGAACACATCCCGGGACTCAGGATCAAGTGGACAAGCCCAAAAAGCATCTTTGAAATCAATTACACTAAATAGTTGATGCCCTGGTGGGATTCTGCTCAATAATGTGTAGGGATTAGGGACCACGGGGTGCCGGGATACAATTATCCTATTGATGTTCCTCAGATCTTCCACTAGGCGGTAATTCCCATCTGGTTTTTGAACCACTAAGATAGAAGAATTATATGGAGACATGGCTGGTTCCAAAAGTCCGTCCTGTATTCATTCCTCTATCACTGGTTTTAACCCTCTCCTTCCTTCCAAGCTAATTTCATATTGCTTCTGCCTTATGGGCTCTGTGGTTTTAGGGGTAATTGTTATAGGAGTTACTTGCAATCTTGCTCTATTATTACCTCTTGTAGCCCAGACTGTTGGGGTTATTTTCTCCTCATTCTGTTCAGTTAATATTAACATCTGTTCTTTAAGTATTTGTATTCCCCACTCCCAACGTTGGAGCACGTCTCTCCCTAATCTGTTAGGTACATATAATAGTTGGATTTTAGTTTCATAGTTTTTCCATCTAAGAGTTATTTCTTCTATTTGAGGAACCTACCCCCGAGATTCTTATTGTACTATTAATTAATTGGCAACCTTGGGGTATATTTGTAAGAGATGTACTAGAGGCTCAGGTGTCTATTAGAAACACTAATTCCTGCTCTTCAGGTCCCACTTGAATGTTTATCAAGGGCTCTTGGTGGAACCTTAATATCAAGGGCCCCTGACGTCCCTATTCTTCGTCCTCATCCATTAATCTATACACCTTCTGTTCTATTTCTCTTTCTACTTCCTACTGTGGGCTATTTCTTGCGAAATGTCCCTCTTTTCCACACCTGAAACACTGGTTCCTGCTCCCTTGTCTTGTTATTCCCAAATTCCCTTCTCTGTCCTTTCTGAGTCCTTTCTGATCTGTCCATCGTATCTCCCACTGCTGATAACACTTTATCTTCCCGCCGCTCCTGCACATCGCGATTCACAAACACTTTCTGAGCCTCTGCTAACAAATCGATTATACTCTTTTCTCCCCATCCTTCTGCTTTCTGTATCTTTCTTTGTATATCCCCATAAGCTCCTATCACAAACTGACTCTTCAATAATTGTCTGAAACCTTCACTATCTTCCTTCATTCCTCCTCATCTGATCTCTAAGTCTCTCTAGGTATTCCCACGGGGACTCCTCCTTTTTCTGTTTCACATTAAAAGCCTTACTGATATTTTTACTTTGGGGCACGCAGTTCCGAATGCCTTCTATAATTGCTTTAAATCATCCATTTGCTGTCTATAAGCAGGATCGTTATTATCCCAATCAGGTCTTTGCAATGGATATTTTACCTCTGGAGCTGGGTCATTTGCCCCTGAATGATGGTCTTTCCACTATGCCATAGCAGCCTTTCGAATTAAATCCCTCTCTTCTGGGGTGAATAGAAAGCCGAGAGTACTGGAGTTCATCCCAAGTATATGTATTGGGGCCCAAAAAGGCAGCGAACTCCTCAGCTACTGTCTGGGGTTCCTCTTGAAACTTCTTCATTCTTTGTTTAAATTCCCTCAATTCAGTAGCTGTGATATTGACAACTACATAACCCATTACTGGCTGTCCTTGTGCATTTATGCCTTGAGGTACTTGCCGCAATGGATATTTTTCCTCTTTTTCCTCTTCTTTCTCTCTCTCTCTCTCTTTCTCTAGTTCTTTCTGCTATAGGTTGCTCTTCTACTCCCCCTACTGCTTCTTGATCGTCCTATAAGACTGGAGCATTTGGTATTACTGGAGGAGGGGGAGGAGAAGGAGGAGGTGGGGGAGGGAGACATTCTAAAGGATCCCATCCTGGTTTTTCTTCCTTCATTTTAAAAATTCTATCTCCTTCTGGTAGAACTGGTCCTTCCCAATTCACAAAATACCATGGCTTTACGTACGGTATTTCACTGCTTAGGGTAGGTCTTTTAAGGATATAGTGTTCTAATTTCCCTATCCAATATTTATTTGGCTCTCCCAGCCGATCCCAAAGATAATTGGGTGGACTGATTACATAATGAGGCTATTTCTTTAAACACAGAGTTATCATCCTGCTTTTTGTTATCTTACAAGTCCACGCTTCCAAATTCTCATCATTCCATTGACTTAATAATTGTCCTAATGGACTGTCGGAAGGTATTTCTACCTCCCGATTAGTTAATTTTATAGTTATTTTCTTTTCTTTAGGTTTACAGCAACAACTACAACAATTGCCCATCCTCTTGAGAGTTTTCCTGATTATGGTTCCCTGAGGTTCTCGATTTAACGGCCACTCAAAATTTCCAGCACCAGTTTGCTTCCCTTTGGGCTGGCCTTCCCCCTCTAGGGAGTAAGGAAATGCAACTTTTCAGGTCCGCACTCACTCTGGACTCACCAGTGTTCAAAAGAACACAGTCCAACACACACACACTGCCATTATCACAGAAACCTTCCACAATCGCTCTCCTGACCACCCAGGTACAATTGCATGTTTCCTTCCTTCGGGGAAAAAAGTTTTCTTACCTGGGCCAGTGCACTGGATTACCTGGTCCTGGGCCTTTTAGTGGTTGATTCTCTCTCTCTTTTCTCCCTTGATTTCGTGGACCAGAGTTGTCAATTTGGTTTGGCTCGGGGCCCACAATTGGAAGCCAAATCTCAGCTAATTCTAGGCAGTTGAAATCAACAGGCGCACCCCCAGAATCACTAAGAAAAGCCCCCATTGAGGCCCTCAAGCCCCACCTTGGGCGCCAGGATTGTGAGATGTAAGACCCCCCCCCAAATTGTATACTCACAGTGCGAAGACAAGTCTGGTTCACGAATCAAAGTTTTATTGAAGAAAAATTGAAAAAGCGGTTGCAAGTGCGGCCTCTTAGACCCTTCCCAAATGGATTGAGTTCAAAGAGCGCAAAAAGCAGTTTTCAGGTTATACATTTTATACCCCTACACAATGCACGCCACGCCTCAGAAGCCCTCCCAACTCCCCTTGGTTCTTCTAAGTTATTTACTCTCTAAAGGGTCATCTTGACATTTCCTGTCTAACACCAACTATCTTTTCATGTTTACTTTTAATTTTCACCTTGGGCGGATGTTCCTTTCTTACTGATAGTGGTCTTGCCTAAGAGGTAGGTTCCTGTCTCCAAGGGAGCATTAATACATTGTCTCTACTGATTACAATTTATGGTCAATTTGCAATGGTAGGAAACAACAGACAAAGAGTCTCACATCTTAGTGTTGTATTTTATACATTTTTATAAAAGAGTAACTTTTCATTTGCTTCTTTCAAATGGGTCCCATCTCCACATATGACCCTTCCTCTGATCCCCAGGGCCTCATCTGTGCATACATTCCACATTCTGATCCTTCAGAACCTCTGCTTTAAAGGCTTTCAGAGATTATCGCTTGGCAAACAGGGATTTTTCCAAAGTTTTGCCTATGGATGTCCCCTTTTTGAGGGGAGTGTCATGTAGACACCAAGGGGCAAATAGAAACAGGGTCGAAGGGTCTCTCCAACCAAGGAAGCGTCTGAGAATTTATGGAGCAGAGCTGCGGTCCTGGCATCAAAAAAGTTCATTTGCCCCTCTTCGCAGTTGAGACAGATGCGGATCCTCCTGGGCCTCTCAGTCAGGACCAGGTCAGAGCTTTCTTTCTCCTTTCCTTTCAGAAAGAGGGCCTTGTATTTCCCTCCCCATTCCCCAATCTGCCAGTGGCTGGTCTGCACATCAACATTTGTTACTTTCATTGGCTTGCTGGCAACCCCTACACCCCATCCTGCTGTACCTCCTACAAGAACTTCCCAGAAATGTCTCCCTGTTGAAAACTCCTGACAGCCAAAGACATAAGGATTAGTTTTAAATCTCTTGCAGTTTCGGGCAGCATTTGTTGTTTTAGCTCGCTTAATTCCTCTGACACTTTTTCGATCTCTGGAGATTTCGAGGCAGTTAGGATTGGCTGTGTCTGGATCCAGAATTACATTCTCTGTAAGGGGGAAGGGAAGGAAGGAAGAAAAAGAGCTTCAGCTGCAGGCCTGCTTTGTATCTTCACCCCCAAGAGTTTAACCCTCTTGTGTGAATGGAGTTCAGCTTCCAAACACCCCCTCCAGGACTTGGAGACACATTGTTTTTTTAAACACCTAAGCATTGCCTGGTTCAGGATTCTCCAACTTTGGCAATTGTTAAGACTTGTGGACTTCAACTCCCAGAATCCCCCTGATGGGGCTGCTGGTGTCCAGGTCCCCTCTGCTCCCTTTTCTCCAAGTACTCGGGCTCTCCCACTGTCTTAGTCCCATCCTCTGTTAATTGCTGGCCTGTTCGGTGCTCCTCTGGCTTTCTCATCCCACTCACTCAGATTGTCTTCACACCTGCCAATCCATCTAACTTCCCTCCATCTGCCACTCAGCTGCACACCCTCAGGATCTGTCGATTAGCTGTCCTGCTCTTGGCTCCGCTGGTCAATTCCCCTAGTCTCTAGTCTCCCGCGTGGCCGCCATTCAGATGATCGACCTCCAGCTCTGCCATGCTGGCCGGAGAATTCTGGGAACTGAAGTCCACAAGTTTTACAGGGGCCACAAGACCCCTGGCCAAGTCCTTCAAACCCTTCATAGTGCACCACCTCTTCTAGCCTCCCTGCACAGTTCTCTTTAGCTTCCATCTTGCAGATGAGATTAATGGGATTGGGAGTGAAGAGTGGTTGGCTTTGCCTTCAGTGAGTGGAGTGGAATGAACTTACCGTATTTTTCGGAGTATAAGACGCACCTTTTTTCCCAAACAAAAGAGGGTGAAAATCTGGGTGCGTCTTATACTCCGAATATAGCCCTGCCCAACCTCTCAAACTGAGGTTTCAGAGGCTGAAAAAAGCCTCTGAAACGGAGCTTCAGAAAAAAAGCCTCTGAAACGGAGCTTCAGAAAAAAAGCCTCTCACACGGAGGTTTCAGAGGCTGAAAAAAAGCAAGGCGCAGAGCTCACAACCAATGAACCTGTCGCTAAAATTCACCTCTGGGAACAGCTGATTGGGGGTATTCCGGGGGGCCAATCCACCCGCCAATCAGCTATTTTCTTATTTTGCTCCCCAAAAACTAAGGTGCGTCTTATACCCCGGTGCGTCTTATACTCCGAAAAATACGGTAAATGCTTTATTGAGTAAGTGTGATCAGACATGCAAGGAATGTCTCCAGTGCAGGGGTGTCAAACTCGAATTCATTGAAGGCTGCATCAGGGTTGTGTTTAACCTTGGGGGGGTGGGGTGGACAGGATGGGCGTGGACAGCTCGATCTAACTCGTGTCGGGGGCACCTGTGGTGGGCCAAGTGCTCTTGCCAGAAAAAATGGGCTCCCTTCTGGAACCCTCTGCCAGCGAAACACGGCCCTCCCAAGCTCCATTTTTTGCTGGCAGAGGCACTGCAGGCCAGTCCTTCGCTGTTTCCAGGGTGGCCCCACTGCCGGATCTAAGCACCGCGCTGGCCAGATCCGGCCCCTGGGCCTTGAGTTTGACATCCCTGCTCCAGTGCATAAGCTTACAGTGTATATAGGTCATAAATCATAAAATCACTAAAGTTTATTGAATAATCATATTCTTAAAAGTATCTAATCCTATATTTTTATTTTTTGTTCTATCATGTTTCTCTTAAAGTTACTGGCATCAGAGCTTAAAATAGGAAGCAATTCAAATTCCTATAACTCATATTTACCTTCCTGTAGTTGATGTCCACTTTCCAGAGTATCTGGGGGGGAAAAGGGAGGGATTCAGCATCTCATCACTGGAACTGGAGCAACAGAAGGGCCTCCCTACAGATACCCTTTTTTGGTTTCCTTGGACTCAAATCAGGAAATAAGGAATAAGGAAAGCTACGAGCCAGAATGTCATATATATATATAAAATGCTTTTCTGTCGAGTCACCTGGTATACCCAAATATGGGAGGGAGCATACTGCTTCCTTTTCCTTGAAATAGATCAATACTAGTCTCCCTTTATTTCTTTATCAGCAAAAATGTAAGTTTGAACATATATACACACACACACACACACACACACACACACACACACAGAGCCATAATTTCCAAAGACTCACAGCTATTAGCATCACGGCAAAACCAGACAAAACAATAAAATATCCACAGTTAAATATATACAGTATATAAAGAAAATGACAACAGTCTAAAAAAACTCCACTTTCATTAACTTATGGAAGGCTACCATAGACAGCATTAACCTAAAAGAGTCCAGAATATTTGAACGATTACTGTCTCTTGGACTTCACCTCACAAATATGGGATGCTATCAACATATTTCCCCAGGATAGATGTATTAGATGGGTCAATTCTAATTGGAGAAAATGGTTTTGCAAGATACCAAGGTGGCAAACTATTAAGTATTTTCCAATATAGATTAAAACCAGCAGTTAGTCCTGCACTCACAGTACAGGTATAATATGTTCATGGCAAAAAAATAATAATAATGGCTGATAA
>QLTV01003267.1:1527345-1541958 GCA_003457575.1 Thermophis baileyi
TCACACCAGACATCCCAAGAATATTGCTACACTGAAACAGTTTTGTGAAGAGGAGTGGTCCAAAATTACTCCAGATCGTTGTGCAGGTCTGATCTGCAACTACAGGAAACGTTTGGTTGAGGTTATTGCTGCCAAAGGAGGGTCAACCAGTTATTAAGTCCAAAGGTTCACATACTTTTTCCTCCCTGCACTGTGAATGTTTACATGTTATGTTCAATTAAACCATGGCAACATCTAATGTTTGTGTAGTATTATTTTAAGCAGACTGTGTTTTTCTATTGTTGTGACTTAGATGACGTTCAGAGCACATTTTATGACCAATTCATGCAAAACTCCACGTAATCCCAAGGGGTTCACATACTTTTTCTTGCAACTGTATATATATATATATATATTGTCAGGGTATGTAGATTTAATAGCTGTAAGCTGATGAGAAGTTGTAAGCGAAGGCAACCGGAAGCTGATGCAATGGGATTGAGGCAGCAGTGTTACTGCCCCTTTAAGAAGCTGGGTAAAAAGCTGCCTATATAAGGGAAGCCATTAGAGGGCGTTTCCCTTCTCCTCATGTTCTCTCTCGTTGTGTATCTCATTGCTGAGTCCTCCATGTTAGGTTTAAGAAGCAGATAGAGTGCTTGTAAGGTATTTGCTACCACTTGTATGTTTGTATATATTTCTGTATATAAACCACATAAACCACTCTAAAGGCTGTGTGTGCTGTGTTTTGCTCCTGGATTTATTCCATAATACTAATCTCGCTGCCAAAACTCTTTTTTGTTTTATTTTAATGTTTTAAGCTACCCAGAGTCACTTTGCAGCAAGATAGGAAGCAAACAAATTAAATTTACTTAAATAAATAGGTTCTCCATAGTATTTTATTTATGTCTTTTAGCTTTGTATAGAGACAGTCACTAAGCCACTAAGCCACTAAGCAATGACTATCTGTAATTTGAGATCTGGGAGCCACGAATTCAGTCAACCTATTTGCCACTGAGTGACTGCAGTATTTTGTCAAATCCAAGGGCTTTTCAATATAACTTTACAATGCAGAAAATTTTATGCCAGGCGTGGAAATAAAATTTGATTTTATTTCCACGCCTGGCATTACAGCAAAGGTCTTAGTCAAGAGCATACAGCCTTTGCAAAAATTAAGGCATCCATTTAAAAACTATCCCCAAATCCCCCAAAATGCAGAATAATGGGTGGGTCACACATGTTAAAACAGCAGAGATATTACAGAACTACACTTTTGTATCCCTGGTTATGAGTAATCGATATCAAACCCCTGTTCAGGAAATATGTCCGTCAGAAGGCTCAGAGCAGTTCACGTTTGACCGTTTTAGGACGCGGTGACGTTTGTGTGGTTTTTCCCAGGGGTGGCTGGTATTTTGAGGCTTTCTCCTTCATGTGAAATTTCTGGTGTTTCACTATGTGCGACCGGTGAGTGAAGCACTTCCCACACTCCAGGCATTTGTAAGGTTTCTCTCCTGTGTGGACTCTCTTGTGAGCCAAGACATTGGATCGGTCTGAAAAACGTTTCCCACACTCAGAACACGTGTAGGGTTTCTCTCCGGTGTGAACCCTTTTGTGCCTGGCGAGGGAGGAGCTGTCCGCAAAGCATTTCCCACACTCCGAGCACACGTATGGCTTCTCTCCCGTGTGGATGCGCTGATGTTTGACCAGGCCTGACCTCTGGGCAAAGAATTTCCCACACTCCAAGCAGGTGTAAGGTTTTTCGGCTGTGTGGATGCGGCAGTGCTTCACGAGAGATGAGGGCCGAGGAAAACATTTGCCGCACTCCAGGCACTCGTACGGTTGTTCTCCCGTGTGGACCATCCAGTGACTCACGAGCGTCGAATGCTGGTCGAAACACTCCCCGCACTCGGAGCATTTGAATGGGTTCATCCCTCTGTGAATCCTCTGGTGAGCCACCACGTGGGACCTGTCCGCGAAACACTTCCCACACTGGAGGCACTTGTAGGGTTTCTTGCCCGTGTGGGCTCTCTGGTGCCTCACGAAGGCCGGGTGGTCGGCGAAATGTTCCCCACACTGCAAACATTTGTGTTGTTTCTCTTGGAGGTGAACCTTCTGGTGGCTCAAAAGGCCCAACGCGTGAGCAAAACACTTCCCGCATTCCAGACACACGTGGTGGTGCCCATTGGCAGCCCTGTCCTGACAGTGCGTGACAAGAGCAGAGGAACATGGGAAGCTTCCCCTGCAGTCTAGGCACTCATAGGCCTCTTCTTCTGGGTTCATCCTCCAGTGGTCCATGAAGGTAGAAGATCGCTGAGCTTGTTCCTCACAGTCCATGCATTCATAAGGTCTCTCTGCGGTGTGCTTTCCCTGTGGTGTTGCAGGGCCCGACCAGCAAGTAAAAGAGTTCCCACAGGTCTCACACAGGAAGGACTCCTTTCCCACAAGGTGTTTCCGGTGCGCCTCATTGTAGTATTTGTCGTGCAGCAGAGGAGACAAGCCGTTTTCCACAGAATCATCTGGTAGAATAAAAGACAAATACAGTTTGTCTTATGACCATGGTTGAGGCCAAAATTTCTGTTGCTAAGCGAGACAGCTGTTAAGTGAGTTTTGCCCCATTTATGACTGTTCTAGTCACAGTTGTTAAGTGAATCACTGCAGATGTTAAGTTATAATGAGCCAAAGTGGCGCAGTGGTTAGAGTGCAGCACTGCAGGCTGCTTCAGCTGACTGCTAGCTGTAGTTTGGCAGATTGAATCTCACCAGGCTCAAGGTTGACTCAGCCTTCCATCCTTCCGAGGTGGGTAAAATGAGGACCCAGATTGTTTGGGGGCAACATGCTGACTCTGTAAACCGCTTAGAGAGGGCTGTAAAAGCACTATGAAGCAGTATATAAGTCTAAGTGCTATTGCTATTGCTATTGCTAGTAACATGGTTGTTAAGTGAATCTGGCTTCCCCATTGACTTCGCTCGTCAGAAGGTCGCAAAAGGTGATTACATGACCCCGGGACATACATGCCAGTTGCCAAGCATTTGAATTTTGATCACGTGACCATGGGGATACTGCAACAGTCATAAGTGTGAAAAATTGTCATAAGTCACTTTTTCTAGTGCTGCTGTAACTTTGTCACTAAATGAGTGGTTGTAAGTCAAGAACTACTTGTACAATGGTCATTGCTAGGCTTAGAATAGGTGGAAGAAAGAGTATTAGGTATGTTTGCTGCCTTAAAAGTAGTCCTCAACTTACAACAGTTCATTTAGTGACCCTTCAAAGTTACAACGGCACTGAAAAAAGTTACTTATGACTGTTTTTCACACTTAAGACCGTTGCAGCATCCCTATGGTCACATGATCAAAATTTGGATGCTTGGCAACTGACTCATATTTATGATGGTTGCAGTAGCCTGGGGTCGTGTGATCCTCTTTTGTGACCTCCTGACAGGCAAAGTCAATGGGGAAGCCAGATTCACTTAACAACTGTGTTACTAACTTAACAACTGCAGTGATTCGCTTAACAGCTGTGGCAAGAAAAATCGTAAAATGGGGCAAAATTCACTTAACAAGTGTTTCATTTAGCAACAGAAATTTTGGGCTCAATTATAGTCATAAGTCGACTACCTGTAATTAAAGTGTGATACAAGTCTAATAAATACATTCTCCCCCAACAAATTCTGCTCTTAGAAATGTCTGGAATACCTCTTGTCTCTTGTGAACTGAGGTTTTTTTTGTGGAGTTGGAGGTTTCTTGACTTTTTACTTTAAGGAGACAAATAGTTATTTTGCAGCAAAGGAGATAAAAAAAATACTTTAAAAATGTTTTTAAGTGGAAGCACGGGCATAATTATTAGTTATTGATTTTAAATGTATTCATATGACCTTCAGTCTCAGAAATGCAACCTTGGGCAGCTTACATGTATGATAGGATAGGATTTAAAGACAGTACATAAAATATATATATTAAAGTATTCCAACTGCACTAATTTGCAGGCTTTTACATCTTATCATGCAACATCAGCAAAACCAACACAAGCTTTGCTAAAGCTATTTGGCCTCTGATTCAGCAGCATCTGTCCAAAGATGAAGTTAATTTTGGCTTTGAAAAGGATCGAATAAGGCTTTATTTACAGTGAGACATTATGTTTTTGCTGTGTATATTTGCAAAGAGTTTCTACCAAGAGCAGTGTCAGTTTATGGCAGCATTTTTCAACCTTGGCCACTTTAAGATGTGTGGACTTCAACTCCCAGAATTCTCAAACTGGCTGGGGAATTCTGGGAGTTGAAAACCATAGGCCTTAAATTTGCTAGGTTTCAAGAACACTGAGTTAGACTGTAATGTTTTCCTATGTTACTGATGGCTTTTCCATGCTATTTTCCTCACAACAACCACCCTGTGAGGTGGGTAGGGCTGGGAGACAGTGACTGGCCCAATGTCATCCAGCTGACTTTCATGCCTAAAGTGGGACTAGAACTTACAGTCTCCTAGATTCTAGCCCAGTATCTTAAACACTAGATTAAACAGGCTCAATTGTCTGATTACTAAACATTTACCTGCATCGGTGTTAGATATCTTTGTATCATCCAATTTGGGGGTTTCTGGCAGCCACGGCTCTTCCCCACGTTCTATCTGAGAGATAAGGGCAGGCTTGAGCGCTAGAAAACCTGAAGGCAAAGTAGATATGGAAGAATGTGATGAGCAGGTCCGTTCTGAAGCCCAGGAGCAGGCGTGCCTGCTGAGCATAGTTAAAAAAAATCAAGATGGTGACTGCTAAAAAGCAGGTGGAGCTTCCATCATGCCGTTGTGGCTGCCATCTTGACTTTTTTTTACCATATCCTGAAGCCACTCCGTGCAGAGCAAAACATGGCAATATGATAAGAGATTGAAAAATGATTTTATTGTCATTTTTTTACTGCGAGTACACCGGCCCAAGTAAAAAAATAAATTCTGTTGCCCGCTCTCAAGAGAAAGTATACATCTACCCAAACACCTACACAACACACATGCTATATACATACCTAAATATATACCTGCATCATACATGTATATATACATACCGTGTTTCCCTGAAAATAAGACCCTGTCTTATATTTTTTGAACCCTGAAATAAATGCTTGGCCTTATTGCCATACACTCAAAAGCCCGATTAGGCTTATTATCAGGGGATGTCTTATTTTGGGGGAAACAGGGTATGTATGTGTGTGTACATGTCCACATTTTCCAAGCGATACAATCAAGTCAAAGTAGATACTTGTTTTTAGCCATAAGTTCCCTCCCCCCCCCACAATTTTTTAATTCAATAGTTTGGCTGAGAAACAAATTTAGTTGGAGACACTGTCATGTATATTTTATTTTGGACTCAATCCAGAATAAAAATTCAGATAATGACATAATTGAAATAAAAAAACATGGAGGACTACAGATGTAATTGTTATATACATTCCTAACAGCTGATAGCAACGGAAGCGGGAGACTTCGCCCGGACGCCGCCATTTGGGTTCTTTTACCCTCTGCGCATGCACAAAGCGTTCTGCGCATGCGCAGAGGGTAAAAGAACCCAAATGGTGGCGTCCGGGCGGGTGGGCAAAGTCTCCCGCTTCTGTAGCTACCGGCTGTCCGGCGACCCGCAGGCACGGCCGAACCGGGAGCATTTCACCCCTGCAAGTGACGGTGGTACCAAGATGGCGGGCTAACGTGCACGGCAACCCCTGTGAAATGGTCGTTCGACCCCCAAAGGGGTCGCGACCCACAGGTTGAGAACCGCTGATCTAGATGTTCTGCTTCGGATACCACACAGCCTCCTCCCAGAATGTAGCAAGGAAAACATACAAAACGTACAACCTCGACCTAAATCATAGCACAAATAGCAAAAATCTTTGCTGCAATTATAATACTATGCCCGGTTTCCTAGGAATTCGCTGAAATGCATTTGAATGAGAAATGCAACAGATGTTGTAACCAAACATTATTTGAATTGAGGGGGGAGATCGATAAAATAATAAGGCTGTTTAGCCTTTGCCGGATCCTTTCCTCCTTCCCTAGGTCCTGGATCAGGACTCGTCTCTCTCAAACTGTAACAAAACTTTGCAGGTTAAGTCATCAACTTAAGACCACAATTGGGACCGGAATTTCAGTCATAAGTTGTGGTAAGTTGAGGCACCCACATGCCCGGATGCGATTTTTCTATCATTTTTTTACAGAGGCTGTAAGTGAATCATGCAGTCGTTAAATTACTCCATTCTCCCAAATGGGCTATTTTATTTTATTTTTGCTGGAAACTGGGGGGGGGGGGGAGCCACCAAAACAAAAAGCATTACACAAATCATGTTCACACACTATAAACAGTCCTAAATGCAAAGCTGCTTGTCAAATATCCTAAATGTGATCATGTGAAACATTCACGTTTTTCCCATGAACATGAACAACTCTGTATTAAGTGGTACCATTTGTACCAGTAAAAGTTAAATAATCAAAATAAAGGACCAAAGTGGGTTTGTGGAAAAATAAGTCTTAAGGGCAGCTTTCTGAAATGTATAATCAAGGAAGGGTGGTCACTTTAAATAAAATGGTTCAAACTTTGTTTGCAACATCCTAGAACAGGGATGGCAAACCTTTTTTGGTTTGCGTGCCAAAAGGGTGTGTGTGCGTGCGCTAGTGCGCGCGTGTGCCCACACCCATCCCCCTGCGCATGCGCACAACCCCCCCCTCTGCCCCTGTGCATGCGCACTCCCCCCCCCACTGCCCCCCACGCATGCACACAGGCCTCACAACGGACTCGTGAAGCTTGCGGATGGCGAAAAACGGGCCAACCGGAAGTTCGGAAACGAACTTCCAGTTGACCCGTTGGGCCATTTTTCGACATCCCCAGGCTTCAGGAGGCTTCCCTGAAGCCTGGGGAGAGCGAAAACGGCCGAAAAGAAGGCCGAAAATCACTGGCCAGCGTGTGCATGCGCGCTGGAGCTGACATAGGGCAACGCCTCGCGTGCCCTCAGATATGGCTCCACGTGCCATGGTCCTAGAAGCTTAATGAAGGATTCCCTTATGGTTGCTCTCATTTCCTATGGGACAGAAAGCATTCTACAATCCCACTATTTCTGTGTCTCATTGGCCATAGAAGATACATATCGGCTTTTCATCTAGCCCCTTACCCAGCGAGGCCACAATCCCATAATTTTCCACCATGACATCTTCATACAAAGTTCTCTGTTTTCGATCCAGCAGAGTCCCCTGGTCCTCTGTGAAATACACAGCCACATCTTCAAATGTCACTGAATTCTGTAAGGAAAGTAACATTTATAAATATGTATGTGTGCATATGTAGCTAGCTAGCTTATTAATTATTTTTAAATGTATTAATTTATTACATTTATATGGCTGGATAGCTAACCAGTGGAACTCTGGTGCAACCTATGAAGCCATGCATCAAATTAAAATAAGCTCATAATAATTGGTAGAAAGCAATATGATTCACCAGTTAAGACTTTATCCACATAAGTGTATCCTTAGGTTATAAGTAGTTTACTCTTTCAAAAATTAAAATTGCGGGCTACATGCTCCATACCACATATGCAGCCTGGCACAACATTTGATGGGGGCAGAGATTTTTTCTCAATGCAAACTCTGGCCTGTAGGCCAAATGGGATGTAAGGACTACAAAAAGCAAATTTACAGATAAACAGATTGCCACTTAGTCATTAAGGGCTAGTTGTGGTTACTAAATACTGCAATTGTGGAAGTGAGATTGTGCAAAAGAACTACCTAATCCATTATCCATTCCCATAGTGCTCGAATAGATATTTCAGGGAACTTTTCAAGTGCGATTTCAGCATTTCCCATTTATGTTCCTCAACATGATTTTCAATATTTAAAACAGAAACAGGAAAAACAGGATAGAAATCTCATTTATGGACCTACTGAAAAACAGTAATCCTGTATGAAATGCTGTACTAACTGGAAGTCAGAAATCCTTCCAAGCTCTTTTAAGTTGCTCAGCGGTATTGCAATAGATCAGTGGTTCTCAACCTTTCTAATGCTGCGACCCCCCTGTGACACCCCCCTGCTGCCGCCGTGACCCCCCCGCCACCGCGACCCCCTCCCCACCCCCTCCCCGCGCGGGATGAGGTGACAAAGGGGGCGTGGCACCAGGGGCGAAATGCTCCCGGTTCGGGCTTGCCTGCGGGTCGCCGGACAGCTGATAGCGTTGGAAGCGGGAGACTTTTCCCGGACGCCGCCATTTGGGTTCTTTTACCCTCTGCGCATGCGCAAAGCGTTCTGCGCATGCGCAGAGGGTAAAAGAACCCAAATGGCGGCGTCCGGGCGAAGTCTCCCGCTTCCGACGCTATCAGCTGTCCGGCGACCCGCAGGCACGGCTGAACCGGGACCTTTTCACCCCTGCAGTGACGGTGGCACCAAGATGGCGGGCTAACGTGCGCGGCGACCCCTGTGAAATGGTCGTTCGATCCCCAAAGGGGTCGCAACCCACAGGTTGAGAACCGCTGCAATAGATCCAAATCTCTCTCTTATCCAATTCTGATGTACTTTGCAGATTCTACGTCAGTGTTTCTCAGCCTTAGCAACTTTAAGATGTGTGAATTTCAACTCTCAGAATTCCCCAGTGAGCATGCTGTCTGAAAAATTCTGGGAGGTGAAGTCCACACATCTTAAATTGGCAAGGTTGAGACTGCTCTAAGTAGACTTAGTAGTAGACTACTGCTCTAAGTAGACTTCAATGCTGCATTCAAAAAACGGTCCATTTCCTGACATGAGGTCTCCCAGCTAAACAGCATTCCTCCAGTTTTCCCCAGCTATGTGGACTTCAACTCCCAGAATTCTCAGCAACATCCCTGCCAGCAAAAGAATGTTGGGGCTTGGCCCATCAGTCTGCAGATTGCTCACATACTGACCAGCATTTTTGTTCATTTTGTGAAAAGGAAGCCAACTTTCTCACCTTAATGTGACTCTCAGGAATTATGGTCAGTGGACTGAAGTCATATTCCATTATCCCAGCCAAGTTTATTACTGGAGAAAATTATCATAGCATTTGGAGCTCAGTCCTTTGCGTGGTTATTTACCTGTGTGGGGATATATACAAGATTTGTTTGTTAGTGACTCAGTTGTTTCAACCACGCAACATATTCAGGCTTCAAGCCAAGCAATAAAAGACACTAGAGTAGTTTATGTCTCCTTTTTGTCTTATCATTCCTCATTTTCTACACAAGTCCAACTAAGGCATTTTAATGCCTGAACGAAAACATAATTTCACCCCAGCCTGGACGTTCAATATCCAAAGGCCATCAAGGTATCATATGTGAGAAGTGTTTCCCCCCCATTCCCGGGCATTTAAAATATAACAACATGAACACATTAACTAGCTAATCATCTCTTGCGACTTCAAGACAGCACATTTTTGTTTGAAAAATAGTATTTTTCAGAGCAACCAGCTTGTGACACCAAAACTGCTGCTGGGTACCTCTCTAAAACTGGAATAACATACAGCATGAAAGACAAGAAGCAACCCAGAAATGAAATAGATCGTTTTTAAAATTATTATTTTTGAAGGACTCGGTGAGGGTAAACGGTCCATTTGTGGGACGAGGCTGAATTTAGGCAAAAAGTCTTAGTCTCATCTCTCCTTCCATAATCCTGAAACGCCCCTTAGCCTACGTTAACTCCCTCCCCCCATTTTCTACCTGCCAACTATGCATCCGACTATAAACCCCATCACCGCCACTAAGCAACCAAGCGAAGGGGCTGATGCAACCCAACACATCTGGAAAGCATAGGTTGGAGAAAGCCCTGCGATGCCCTTTACACACTCCAAAAAAAGAGAGAGAGAGAGATCACCTCGCTTTGCTTGCTCCCACGTCTCCCTCCCATCTCTTTTCCCAGATCACAAGAACTTTGCGAACTCTCCCGACCGACTCGTGACCCATAGCAAAGCAGGAATCCAGGAAGCATCTTTTCTCTTCTCCCCCCCCCCCCGTGATGCAAAGTTTTTGCACCCCTCCAAAAGTACGAAGAACGACAGAGGATCCCTCTGCAATAGATCGAGGGATCGTGCGAGGGATCCCCGCCTTTGGCTGCCTTCCACCACCCGCTCATGTGCTTCCTTACCTGCCCGGGCGCCTCCGCCGCCTCCATTCTTTTGACAATTCCATCACGTCTTGTCGCCCTCAGCCAATCCAGCCTTTCGAATCTGGAATCAGGAAGCCCAATGGCCGCTGGGATTTGTGGTCCAATTTGCTTCTTTCCCGAATGGAACCGGAGGCGCTTCTGGGACTCGTAGTCTTCCTTTCCTTTCACGACTCAAAAGTGTTTCTCGATGTCAGGCGCGGCAAGATGGGTGGACTTCAACTCCCAGAATTCCCCCAGCTAGGATTTTTCTCATCCAAGAAGCTGAAGAATCTTCTTGGATGAGAAGCGAAGCGTCTTCAAAGAAAAACCAAAAAAATCCAATTGCCTCTTGAAAGAGCACCTTTGGGTCTCCCAGATAGTATGATCTGCAGCCAAAAGCTTCCAGCAGATCTGCAGCCACTCCGTTTTGGAGACCCAACAAAGCAAGACAAAGGTGAAGGCAAGTACACTCTCCACGTTTATATAGCAGTTATTCCGATATGCTATTCCTGAATCTGGAGGCTCAGTTTAAGCATCATGGCTCGACAGTTATATTTTTTGATACAATGGAATGTCTATGGAAAGTCTCAATCATCCAGGTCATGGTTGTCTCAAAGGTGCTTTTTCAAAAGGCAACTGGACTTTCTTGTTTTTTTCCTTGAAGACACTTCACTTCTCATCCAAAAACTGAAGCAGCTGCTTGGCTGAGAAGCAAAATGTCTCCAAGGAAAAAACAAGGAAGTCCAGTTGCCTTTTGAAAAAGCACCTTTGGGACATAACAATGGAATGAAATCCCCCTCTTCCCCCCCCCCTCGTTACTTACTTTTGCAAAAATGTGCAATCAGTTGCCTTCCATGTATAAACTGAAGGTTATCTTTCATAATTCTGAACCGGCCTAGCCATCTTTTTTTTTACATTACAGCATCATGTTTAACTTTTCTAACTAAAGCACTGGAGCTTACTATGTTTAAATAAAATGGTATATTCAGTGGTGGTGGTGGTAGTGGCTGTTGTATCTTTTGTGATTTCTGTGCAACTAAACTTATAGCATATAAAAAAGCAGGGACCTGCTTAAAAGGAAGGAAAATGAAACTCGGCAGAGGGTTGTTTTATGTATATATTTAATTGATGACAATAACTGCTTTATAAATTACTAATGCAAAAAAATTGAATTTTTTAGACACAGGTTATATAGAGTTGTACATCACAAACTTCTCAAACCAGGACAATTTCAATTTCAATTTAAAGAAATCCGGCAAAAGTTTTTACAGACAATTCATCCCTCCTTCCTTGTCCCACAATTTAATATTTAATTACACAATACCAATTCTTAAAACTTGCACCAGGTATTTTCAGAATTCAAGTCTTCAAATCGCCAAGTTTGAAAAACACTGCTCTAAAGCAGGGGTCTCCAACCTTGGCAACTTTATGACGTGTGGACTTCAACTCCCAGAATTCCTCAGCCAGCATGTGCTGGCTGAGGAATTCTGGGAGTTGAAGTCCACACGTCATAAAGTTGCCAAGGTTGGAGACCCCTGCTCTAAAGAATCTCCAAGCAAGCACTTTTCAGGTGAGCCGGAAACACCAACCATGTCCTCTCTACCGTTACTGTGTGTGCAGTTTGACATGCAGCTAAACCCGCCTATCCTCCAATAAAACAGACAATATGAGTAGGTCTGGATGCTTTATTTAAAGGAACAGGATGGTGAAACAGCAATGCTGTGTGTATAGGATGCGGATTTTTGTCCACAAGTGAACATGTGCCCCGGCTGGATACTTCCTGGTGCTTCTGCTTCCTCCAAATCCTAAAGGAAAAGTCCAGCAGGATGCATTTTTTGGAGTGAGGGATGTTGAGAAGATGACCCTTAAAGGGCCGGGTCCCAAAAAAAGATTCATGTTTGACCACTAGGTGGAGCCCAAGATACATTAAAGAACAACAATAGCAATAAAAAATACATAATTACATAGGCAAAGTTTATGCTGGAGGCATGACACCTAGAATTTGGGAGCATGGTAACTGGGGAATCCTGGGAACTGCAGTCTTATCACATCAGAAAGTTATAGGATGAATACAGCATTAATGTTACCCCTATCATTTCTAGACTAGCAATCATGAGTATCGTTAGAGCAACGAGGCAGTGGTTTGGAAGGTCTCCCTTGTCTTCCTGTGCCAACCATTGTTTCCTTCATAGAAAGTCTCCTCCCAAAAAAAAAAAAAAAAAAAACACCTTGGTTGCAGTTTGAACCAGGAAAAAAGCCAAAGAAAGCACCACTTCAATAGAGCCCACACAAGCATTTACATTCTTCACTGTGGCTAGCTTGAAACACTTGGGAGGTTGTTATTTCTGTATGATGAAAGATAAACAACAGACAAACTGATGAACCCAAAACGTTGTGGGAGGAACAACATGGACAACTGCACCAATTGCTCTACATAGCACTAGCAGTAGCATCTAGTCTGATATACAGGGGTCCCCAACCTGTGGGCCGCAGCCCACTACCAGAGTGTGGCCTATTGGCCACAGGGCTGCGTTAGTGGCTGGCCAGTGTGGGCATCTGTGCACATGCACACACCCCCCCACTCGTGCTAGCGTCATTGCGAGCGCCACATAGGCGCTACCACTATTCGCGCACGTGGCCCTGTCCATTTGTGCGCGTGCGCATGTGCTTGCCCCTCCCCCCCCCTCCAGGCCACCAACCCAGAAAGATTGGGGAACTCTGTGATATACCACCCCATAGTGTTTTATAGCGCACTCTGGGTGATTTACAATGTAAGCATTATCTGCATATTGGCCCCAACAATCTCGCTCCTCATTTTACCGACCTCAAAAGGATGGAAGGCTGAGTCAACCTTGAGCCCCATCAGGATCGAACTCCTGGCTGTGGGCAGTGATAGCCTGCCTACGATACTGCACTTTAACCACTGAGCCACTAGGGCCCCACGTGCAACTGCCATTAAAACTCAGTCCTTCACACGATTTAGTTGTACATCTCTCTTCAACATTACTTCTGCCATCAGTATATCTGTCTTCCTCCATCGGCATCAATGAAGCGTTATTTTCAAGAACCTTGCTTAAAAAAAAAAAAACTAAATGTAAATTATTCCGAATGAATTCCATTTGAGTCCCCCCCCTCCCCCCCGATCTATATTGAATAACATTTCCTTGGCCTTCAAAGCCATCGTCCCATTTAAGGTCGTCACCGGGCCTAACTCCTCAAATGAACTCGATGATGGACCTTGAGATGGTAACGCCGCCTAAAACATTTCCCACACTCTAAGCATTTGTAGGGTTTCTCTCCCGTGTGGATTCGCTGGTGTTTCACAAGATTGGATAGCTGAGCGAAACATTTCTTACACGCCCGGCAGTTGTACGGTTTTTCCCCCGTGTGGATTCGTTGGTGACTCACGAGAGCCGAACGTTGAGAGAAACACTTCCCACACGTGGGGCATTTGTAGGGCTTCTCCCCCGTGTGGACCCTCTGGTGATTCACAACATCTGAATGGATCATAAAAGATTTCCCACATTGTGGGCATTTGTAAGGTCTCTCCCCTGTGTGGATTCTCCTGTGTTTCACGAGATCAGATTGTTGGGCAAAACTTTTTCCACAGTTCAAGCATTTGTAGGGTTTCTCCCCCGTGTGGATTCTCTGGTGGTTGACAAGGTTCGACTGATGAGCAAACCGTTTGCCGCATTCCTGGCACTTGTAGGGTTTCTCTCCAGTGTGGACTCTTTGATGGCTCACCAGGACGGACTGACGGGCAAAACATTTGGTACACTGTAAGCATTTGTACGGTTTTTCTCCGGTGTGGACTCTCTGGTGATTGATGAGAACCGAGTGACGGGCAAAACACTTCCCGCACTCCAGACATTTGTAAGGTTTCTCCCCCGTGTGGACCCTTTGGTGTCGGATGAGTTGTGACCTCTGTGTAAAACGTTTCACACACTCCAGGCACTCATAGGGTTTCTCCCCTGTGTGGATCCGGTGATGGTTGGCAAGCACGGACTGCCGTGAAAAACACTTTCCACACTCCAAGCACTTAAAGGGTCTCTCTCCTGTATGGACGCGCTGGTGTTTCACGAGCTCTGAGCGATGAACAAAATATTTTGAACATTCCAGGCATTTGAAAGGTTTCTCTCCCTTGTGAACTAGTCGATGTATAGCAAGATCCGATTTCTGAACGAACCGTTTTCCACATTTACGACAGGAATTCGTTTTCCTCAATGCCCCTGGGAAGAGAAAAACAAATCTTGAAAATAGAAGGGACAACACATTTTTAAGAATTCCTGAATGAGCATTTAGTTATCTATCTATCTATAGGAAAGCAATAGCCAAGTTGATACTGATATTTTGTATTTTCCACATTTACGACAGGAATTCGTTTTCCTCAATGCCCCTGGGAAGAGAAAAACAAATCTTGAAAATAGAAGGGACAACACATTTTTAAGAATTCCTGAATGAGCATTTAGTTATCTATCTATCTATAGGAAAGCAATAGCCAAGTTGATACTGATATTTTGTAATAAATATTTTATAT
>QLTV01003267.1:1559800-1581437 GCA_003457575.1 Thermophis baileyi
ACCCACCCACCCATCCACTCCAAAACGGGCAGGCCTTCGGATTTGTCAATTCGCCAACTTCCCTAAGAGCAACTTTGCAGCCTGGAGGGGCGCCGCCAAATCCGCGGATCGGACGATCCCCTGCAGCGAAAGAGCTCCTAGCTTAGCTCCTCACGGAACACCCCCCCCCCCAGTTCTCCCTATGGCGGAAAACAAAGGGGTTTCCCCCCCCCCCATCTCCTGAACACCTCGCTGGCCCTCTCCCCTTTTTGTCTTCCTCCGAGGGATCGGACCGCACAGAAGGGCTGAGAAAAAGGCCAGACAAAGGGATGGGCGGTCTGCCCAGCGGCCCCCCCCCCCGCCTTCTAGGGGGATCTTCGATCCCGTCGCCGACCCTCACCCGCATCGGCCGACGGTACGACGGCGGCTCCCCACCCGCGGGAGGGTTTCCCGCCGCTCCGACCCTTCAGTGCGATTTCTCCGTCTCCACCGCCGCGGAGATCCACGCCTCCTCCATGCCCGATCGCGCAATCTCCGCCGCCAGATCGCTGGCTCGGGAGCGTTCAAGGAGCCATCTGGCTGCTGGGACGTGTAGTCCTCCTCCCGGTGTTTTGCTTGCCGGGCAAAATCCGACCCACTCACAGACACTCACACGCGGGATTCTGGGAGCTGTAGTCGTTTCACCCACCCCCATTTTACACATCAGCGACAATATTTTATCTGGTAGCCTAGAGTTAAGCCACAAGCAAATGAGGGTCGCCGGCCTTATTAACCCTGTGACGATCTGTAACTGAGCGTTGAATTTCCGATTGTGTCCCAAAAGTGCTTTTTCAAGAGGCAACTGGACTTTCTGGTTTTTCTTTGAAGACGTTTCGCTTCTCATCCAAGAAGCTTCTTCAGCTCTAACAGGATGGTGGGGAATGGAAGGATTTATACCCCTTCCCCACCATCCAGTACAGTATTCCAGTATTTGAGAGGCTGCCACAAAGAAGAGGGGGTCAATTTATTTTTCATAGCACCTGAAGGCAGGACAAGAAACAATGGATGGAAACTAATCAAGGAGAGAAGCAACCTAGAATTCAGGAGAAACTTCCTAACAGTGAGAACAAATAACCAGTAGAATGGCTTGCCTTCAGAAGTTGTTGATGCTTCATCACTGGAGGTTTTTAAGAAGAGACTGGACAGTCACTTGCCAGAAATGGTATAGGATCTCCTGCTTGAGCAGGGGGCTGGACTAGAAGACCTCCAAGGTCCCTTCCAGCTCTATTCTGATTCTGATCTAGTCAGAGCTGAAGAAGCTTCTTGGATGAGAATGCCCGCTACTACAAGCCAAATTGTTTCCAAATTGTCTTTCTATACAGGTAGTCCTCGACTTACGACCACAATTGAGACACAATATAGGTGCTAAGTTTTGTCCCATTGTATGACCTTGCTTACCACAGTTAAGTGTATCATCGCAATTGTTAAGTGAATCTGACTTCCCCACTGACTTTGTCAGAAGGTCGCAAAAACTAATCACATAACCCCACGACACTGCAAAGGTCATAAATATGAGTCAGTTGCCAAGCAGATGAATTTTGATCACATGACCACGGGGATGCTGCAACTGTCATAAATATGAAAAATAGTCATAATTCACTTTTTTCAGTGCTGTTGTAACTTTAAACGGTCACTAAACAAACTGTTGTAAGTTGAGGACTACTGTATTTGAACATTTTGCCATCTAGAATATTCAAATTCTCCAATATGGGTTATGCACTTGATTTTCCATTTTTCTAATAAAAGACTTAAATGCTGGTAGTTTGTATATACAGGTAGTCCTCAACTTACAATCACAATTAGGATCAGAATTTCCACTAAGCAAGGAGGTTGTTAAGTGAGTCACACCCGCTTTTATGATTTTTGTTAAGTAAATCACCGCAGCTTGTTAGGTGAACAAGTTAGGTGAACAAGTTAAGTGAAACGCGCAGCCTTTAAGATAATCCAGCTTTCTCCACTGATTTTCCTTGTCGGAAGCTGATCGGGAAGTTGCAATTGGCAATCGCACAACACTGCAACCACCATTGTAAATAGGTTGCCAAGTGCCCAAATTTTGATCACATGACCGGGGGGGGTGCTGCAACAATTGTTAAGAGCAAGTAGAGTTGTTAAGTCACTTTTTTTCAGTGTCTTTATAACTTTGGTCACTAAATGAATGGTTGTTAAGTCGAGGATTACCTGCATTGTGAAATATAGTAAATGCCTGCGTGTACGATATGTATGTATCCAGCTTCATTAGTGCACAGGATGTCCCCCCCCCCAATCTCTTAATCTATCTCCATTTCATTGCTCTTGACAAAGAATTTTGTCTAAAACCTGTCATTGACATTTTTAGACATTTGTTCCACTTTTCCTTCTACCACTGACTATTTTCTGTTTTACCAGCAAAATCCCAAAACCTGCTTATATTCTCAGTGACGGGCAGAGTTAAGATAGCTTCTGATTTTGACCAGAAAAATGCTTTCTGAATATTTAAGGTTTGAACTGTGTTAAAGCACCCGAGTCAGGCTGACATAAATATGCAAGTTTTCCCAGGAAGAATTTTGAAACTAGAGCTCAGTCTTAATCCAGAATCATTTATTGGCTGTTCCAACAAACATTTATTGCATGTGTAATGTTGCAGGGCTGATTCATAACAAAAAAAAAAAAACCCACCTGCAAACACACCAAATGCAGCACTTCGCTTTTTTTGGTTTGTGTCATTTTGCTGTTGGGTTATTCTGTTTTGACATTAGAACAAAAAATGAGGAATTATGAAGTTTGTTTGTAGCTATTCTTTATTTATTTATTTATTTATTAAAAAAAAAAAAACACAATTAGGGAAAATACAAACACAAAAAGAAAAGACCCAGGACAACAGGCCTAAGTGCCACCAGAGCGATTTTGAAGAGGACAGCATACACACTTCAACAGACACTCAACCGACTCACGCTCAGTCTCTCCCTCTTTTGTGGAAAAGAGAACATTCATCCTTCTTTACACTCTCACACTTCCCAGCTCGCAGACAGTAGTTGTGGACACCTCTCGTGTCCGTCCCTTATTTCACCCAGCGCTATCTCGGCCTCCCCCCACCCCAAGGAGATGAGCCACAGGTTTCTTTGGGGCAATGCTCGGGCCCAGGCCTCCACAGCAGCAGCTCAGCACCCCACCCCTCCTTGCGGGAGAAAACTCCATTAAGCCTTCTCGGAAGCAGCAGTTGGGCGTGGACCAAGGAACTTCTTGAGAAAGAGGCTTGAGGGGTGGGAGAGAGAGTAAAGGCCCCCAGATCTGCCCAACCAGCGTACGGTATACCCATCCGTCTTTCGGGCAGGGGTGGCCCTGAGGAGCGGGGGGACATCCAAGTCCCTAGTTGGAAGAATGTCACTTCCAGGAACGTCACTTCCTTTTCCAGATTCCACTAGCCCCCTCCGTGTTCCCCAAAGTAGAGGGTGCGATGGGAATGCCGCCGGGCCGTGGACAGAGTGGAGCGATGAGACCGCAAAGTTGTGCGAGGGGTTTTCCCAGAAAAGGCAGGCGGGGACGGCTGGGTGCGGTTGTCGGATGGGGTGGTGCCTTGGCGTCTCAGGAAAGGGGGCACTGTGGAGCTCTTGATGTGGATGACGCGGGTGTCCATGACCTCGCAGTCGACCTGCATCATGACTTCGTAGCCCAGGGAGGAGCCGTAGAGGCTCTCTGGAGAAAAGAAAAGTGACACTGAAATGCAGCCGCCTTTTGGAAGGAGGGTGGTCGCAGCCCAGCCTCTCCCGAGAGGTTCGGTTTCTTTTACCGTTCAGAGCCATGGCCGGCATCACCAGGGACATTTTTGGGCGAGAGGTCTTGTTGTGGCTGATGGCAGGCAGCAGCAGGTGGTCCTAAGAGAAAAGGAAACCTGTGTCAGGTAAGGCAGTGGCCTCCAACTTTTTAGGTATCAGGGGCCGGTTCCATGGAGAGGGGGTTTTCCGCTGACCGGAGGAGGGGCGCGTGGTTTCGTATGCTGCTTGTATCCCGCAGGTGGGGCTTTGCTTGTTTGCGCGGACCGGCTTCTGGCACGTCACGGACTGGGGGTTGGGGACCCCTGAGGTAAGGATCCAGAATACTGATAATTGATCAGGGCAGTATGTTTATTGCTATTCGCCTGTTTACAGGAATCTCACAAGACGAACTGCGCTCTCTAGTAGAACTAGATCAGCCCTACAGGGTTTACGGGATTCTCTGTCACTTCTTCTCCTTCAGGGATTCCAGGCTAGTCAATCTCTTAACTCCTCCCCTCTCCCCACTTCAGCTCCTGATTCCACCCCATCATGTGAGACTTAGCTTTATCACTGACCCGGCACCATTGGTTTCCTTGCACCAGAGAGCTTGTAAAATTGAAGCTTCCCTCAGCATGAGGAGACAATTGGGGTGCTTCCCAGAGACTGGAACCGCAACTTCTGCCATTTCCAGCAAGAAGGGGAGAGAAGGACCTTAGCAACATACTGTATAACCCAGATCGTTCACCATTAAACAGACTTAGGTTTTCCTAAAAGGAACCACCACTTCTCATTGGAGACTCTGAATTTACCAACAGGCTTACCTCACTTTCCTTCACTTAGCAATAGCAATAGCAATAGCACTTAGACTTATATACCGCTTCATAGTGCTTTACAGCCCTCTCTAAGCGGTTTACAGAGTTAGCATATTGCCCCCAACAATCTGGGTCCTCATTTTACCCACCTCAGAAGGATGGAAGGCTGAGTCAACCTTGAGCCGGTGAGATTTGAACCGCCGAACTGCAGCTAGCAGTCAGCTGAAGTAGCCTGCAGTGCTGCACTCTAACCACTGCGCCACCTCGGCTCTTCACTTAAGTTCTTGGCCTTATAAAGGACTTATAATTTATTTTTTACCTAGAGACAGAGACATTTGCATATTCTCACACTTCAAAAGGAATTCCCTATTTGCTTCTCTCCCTCTGCATGCTTCCTATTGTCTGTTTTTCAGCACAAGAGTTCCGACCTACCTCTTCAGTACGTGAAGGTTTCCTCTATTGCTAACTTAATTTTCCCTTGCAAGGGTTTTAGCAAAAGCTGGACCCCCACACAGATTTGAACACACTGGCTTGGTCTTCATAAAATCAACCCCTAAACATAATCCTGACTGCTCTTTAGAAGGCCAGATCCTGAAGATGAAACTCAAATACTTTGGCCACCTAATGAGAAGGAAGGACTCACTGGAGAAGAGCCTAATGCTGGGAAAGGCTGAGGGCAAAAGAAGAAGGGGACGACAGAGAATGAGGTGGCTGGATGGAGTCACTGAAGCAGTCAGTGTGAGCTTAAATGGACTCCGGGGGATGGTAGAGGACAGGAAGGCCTGGAGGAATGTTGTCCACGGGGTCGCGATGGGTCAGACACGACTTCGCAACTAACAACAACAAAACAAACCTTTATTTGCGATTCAAAAAGCACTGCTGTAATGGTATGTGGGAATAACGTTGAGAAATGAAGGGAAGAGATGCTGCCTAAAAGCAGGGGTCTCCAACTTGAAGACTTGTGGACTTCAACTCCCAGAATTCCCATGCTGGCTGGGGAATCCTGGGACTTGAAGTCCACAAGTCTTCAAGTTGTCAAGTTTGGAGACCTCTGGCCTAGAGAACGATCAAAGTGGAGGGAGCCCACAACTGAATAAGGGGCAGAGAAAGAAACTTGGACAGGAACCCGATCAAGCGGTGAAAAAAAGACAGCTGGAGATTTGTAATTTCACGCTTGCAAGATTCTGTTAATGTAGCTATACAATTAAGTAGAATTAGCTCATCCTGGGTTTCTTGGTCTGGTTTACTTGGGAGGCTGAAAGAATGCAGACGGCTCTTCACTCACCCTGCGGAAGGACACAACGTAAAAAGTATCCTCTCGGCGGTCGATGGCATCCATGAAGTCATGCTCTGTATGGTCGGGATGCTGATACACCTGTAACTGTCTCAGATAATCCCTAAG
The DNA here is from genome assembly GCA_003457575.1 of Thermophis baileyi. NCBI lineage: Eukaryota > Metazoa > Chordata > Lepidosauria > Squamata > Dipsadidae > Thermophis > Thermophis baileyi. Next base: position 1,565,764 of record QLTV01003267.1, read on the forward strand.
AGGGGAGGGAAAAAACAAGATACAAAGCATTTTTTCCCTATCCTGACACAAGCACTTCACCAAGCCATAGGATACTGCATTGGAGTCTGAAATGGAGATGGAGAGAGAAAAAGGGGCTCAACGATACACAACTTAGAGAAGAGAGCAACTGACAATTATTGTAGAAGATGATCAGGCTAAGCCTGAGGGAGGGGGTCAAACGCGTCATCAGTCTCGAGTCCCTTCACGCCCGCAAGAGATCTAAATTCAGCCCACCTTGAATTCCATTGACTCTTTTATCTACCATTAATTTGCTTTGACTGTTAGTAGTTCAGATTCTTGAAGAGAGCTAAACCTCGTAATAAATCTGTATGTTCATTTGAACTGCCGGGATTTCTTGATTTTCTGCACTTGACAACTACTTCATCCTTCATACAGAGCTGTGGTGACGCAGTGGTTAGAATGCAGTACTGCAGGCTACATCCGCTGACTGCCTGCTCACTGCAGTTCAGCAGTTCGGGTCTCACCGGCTCAAGTTTGACTCAGCCTTCCATCCTTCCGAGGTGGGTAAAAAGAGCACCCAGATTGTTGGGGGCAAGATGCGGACTCTGTAAACCGCTTAGAGAGGGCTGTAAAGCACTGTGAAGCGGTATATAAGTCTAAGTGCTATTGCTATCCTGGCAGGTGTCCCAGGAAAGGTTCAGGAGGCCATTGGTGCCATAATCCAACTAAGCAAGAACCATAATTATGCCTCTTTGAAATAACTGGAAGAGAGGAGATAGGATCTCCCACGCTATGGATCACTGTGATAATTTGAAACTCCGATACTACCATAAGGAAACCTTACCGGTTTCAACTTAAAACAAGAGGAAAACCCACAAGTGGTCAGGAAAGAGTAGAAAAAAAACCACAATCTTCCTGCTAGGATGAAGACTCCAGACGAAATCCTCAGAGAGAAGGCAAGAGAATCTGCCACAAGAGCAACTTACCCCTCGGGGTATTTGGGGGGGGTGGCTGGAACATAGTGGGAAGGGCTCGGAGGCTTCTTTTGCGGCTTCTCCTGAAATCCCAAAGACATGGGTTGTAGGTATGGATGGGAGAGATGCCTAGGAGAGGCACCAGGATTTCTTATATTTTAATTACCCCTCCTTTTTTTTTCCTTATCCACAAGCTACTGGATACTGGTCTTGCTCAGTGCCTGTTTTCCTTCCCCTCAAGACGTTATCATATCCCACCTGGCTTCCCTGAGCTGCTTTGCGAGTTTGTAAGGGTTTCCTCCGGTTGATCTGGTGTCGTCGGACCCAGCCGCTGAGCTCATCTGCCAACCTAGAAGTGGGAGAGGCAGCGATGGAGGATTAACTATCGATCTGCAAGCCTCTAAACCAATGTTTCTCAACCCTGGCAACTTGAAGACGGGTGGACTTCAACTCCCAGAATTCCCCAGCCAGCCCGTCTTCAAGTTGCCAGGATTGAGAAACACTGCTCGAAACTAATAGCTAAGGATTATCAATGACTTCCTCTCCACAGGACTTACCGGAGCGATTCAGTGCGATTGAATTGGCGGCAATCTGAAGCGAGGAACAGCTCGTCCAGGTCCCTCAACATGAGGTCCTTCATCTCTGAGAAGGGAGCGGACAAGTTCCTGAGCATGGAAGGAGGAGAAAATTACAGGTAGCCCTCGACTTACAACAGTTCATTTAGTGACCATTCAGAGTTACTATGGCACTGAAAAAAGTGACTTATTACCATTTTTCACAGTTGCAACCTTTGTAGCATCCCCATGATCATGTGATCAAAATCCAGATGCTTGGCAACTGGTTTATGCTTATGACCATTGCTGTGTTCCAAGGTCACGTAACCCCCTTTTGCAACCTTTTGACAAGCCAAGTCAATGGGGAAGCCCGATTCACTTAGCAACTGGGTTTCTAACTTATCAACGGCAGTGATTCACTTAACAACCATGGCACGAAAGATCATAAAATGGGGCAAAACACACTTAACAACTGTCTCACTTAATAACAAAAACTTTGGGCTCCATTGTGGTCATAAGTCGAGGACTACCCATACAGTCAAAATTCTGAGCCATTGAACAGGTAACGCTGGGCAGAAAGAAACCCACACCCCTCATTTGCAAACAAGAACCACTTGCCACAAAGCATGACCGCATCAGTATCACAATACGCAAGCAGCCCTTGGAGCATTCTGTCCTGCATATAAGTCATCGTTTCAAAAAATTTAAATACAAATGCACCAAGATAGTCCAGACAAAGAAGCACTAACCGTGAATATTAACACTATCTTTATTGTACGGTTACAAGAACAGAATCTTGCAAAGCTGAAAGTACCTTTCCCCTCCCTTATTTTTACTTTGCTCAAAACTGGAGGAGGTCACTTCTGATGCTTTCTCTATCCTGAACCCTCCTTCCCACATAAAGGTATAGGTTTCCCCTGTCCAGTTGTGTCAGACTCTAGGGGACAGTGCCAGTGGTGGGCTGCTGCCGGTTCGGGCGAACCGGTAGTTGCGACCTGCGGGTGGGCCCGCCCCCGCCCCTCCACCCGCAATCTCGTCCTATATCGCTGTGTTTTTTGGCGCCGCACCAGTGGTGGGTTGCTACCGGTTCGCCCCGGTTCGGGTGAACTGGTAGCAGCGGCAGGCTCCGCCCACCTGCCCAGACGTCATCATGGACAATCTGCGCATGCGCAGTAGCTTCTGCACATGCGCGCGCACATCTCTGAACCGGTAGCAAAGGTAAGTGAAACCCATTACTGCACCACACGCATGTGCGGACGGCGCGCGCGTGCATTGCCATATTTTGTGACGCTGCACGCATGTGCACACTCACATTTCCAGTGCTGGGAGAACCGGTTGTTACAGTATGTGACGCCCACCTCTGGACGGTGCTCATCTCCTTTTCTTAGCAAAGGGAGCCAGCATTGTCCGCAGACACTTTCATGGTCATGTGGCCAGCATGACTATACGCAGAGGCAAACAGAACGCTGTTATCTTCCCACCAAGTGGTACCTATTTATCTACTCGCATTTGCAGGTTTTCGATCTGCTAGATGGGCAGGAGCTGGGACAAGTAACACCACGTCGTGCGGCACTCGGGTCTCAAACCCAGGCTGTTAGTTTTCCAGCTGACAAGCTCAGCATCTAAGAGCCGCAGTGGCGCAGTGGTTAGAATGCAGTACTGCAGCTAATTCTGCTGACTGCTGGCTGCCAGCAGTTTGCCAGTTTGAGTCTCACCGGCTCAAGGTTGACTCAGCCTTCCATCCTTCCGAGGTCAGTAAAGTGAGGACCCAGATTGTTGGGGTTAATATGCTGACTCTGTAAACTGCTTAGAGAGGGCTGTAAAGCACTGTGAAGCGGTATGTAAGTCTAAATGCTATTGCTTTTGCTATCTTTAACAGCTGAGCTACCGTGTCCCTTTCCTTCCACATATCATTACAATTACTTAGATGTCCTTCATCTGGTTGAGCAGGAAGATACTGCAGCTTAAAAAAACAACAACAGGATCATTCCAGAATCAATGGTGCTCTAAATCAACATTTCTCAACCTCAGCAACTTGAAGATGGGTAGACTTCAACTCCCAGAATTCTTTAAAGTTGCTGAAGTTCAGAAACAATGTAGGGAAATTGCGGCCAGCTGCTTCTCTTGGCACATTATTTCATTTTACACTTTCTGCATCCAAATTACCGGAATTGGGCCTTGCCTGGCCTTGCCAGGGTCTCCTCTTGCTGTTCCTCCTGCTCCTCTTCTGGCATTTCAAGAGCGTCTTGTGTAATGCTTAGAAGATGCCTCTGTCCTGGGCCAGACTCCGGTTCCTGCTTGGGCTGAGATACCTCTGCAACTTTGTGCTCGGTGATGCTGGAGAGATTAAAAAAAATGGAATCAGCTCTCAGATACTTCATACAGAATTATTTCTGGCCTACATGGTCTAGTGAACTGCCTCCAAACTACCATCCTTTTGCAAAAATCAAGTTCTATGTCCCCATAACCCCCAAAGAATGGGCTGGAGCAGTAAGTACGTAGCCCCAATTTTTCCTGAATCTCTCCCAACAGTGGGGACAAGACCATGTGAAGAAGACACACATTTGTCCAGTATTCTCATAACTATCAAGAAAGAGGAAGCATAGCAGGAAAATTGTCTATAGGTTGCAGCAGGGATGTGCAAGGCTACAGAGGACAAAGCAAACTCTTACAAAGCCACAAATAAAAGTGAGAAAATTATGTACCACTTTAAAGGCTTTTGTGAACGAAAGTCCATTTGCCAGAACATAAAGTGAGCAGGGGGAAGAAGCCAGAGAGGGACAATGAATTATTAACAATAGCTAAGGTATATTTTTTAAAAATACAGACTTTAAATCTATAGCAGTGCTTTTCAATCCTGACAACTTTTAAGATGGGTGGATGTCAACTCCCAGAATTCCCTAGCAAGCATGCGGACTCAGAAATTCTGGAAATTGAAGTCCGCACATCTTAGTTACCAAGTTTGAAACACACTGGGTTTACAGACTCCAAAGGCATGAACAGCAATTCAACACAGGATTCTCTAATATGAGAAAAAATATTTTAAAAAAAAAAAAAAAATTAAGCAGCTTTTAATTTAGAAAATGAACAAAAACTAAAAAGCAAGCATCTTAAAAAATCAGTCAGCAATATACTGTTAGGCTATAGGAGATGGGCAGGGAGGGTTAAACCTGTTATCAGTTTAGAGTCCTTACGTTCCTACAAGAAGTCCAGCTCCCATGAATTCCGTTGACGCTTTGGTTAGCACCAATTTGGCTTGACTATTAGATCAGATTCTTGTATATGGGTAACATGATGTAAACTGAATTCTACTCCTATTCCTGGTTTCCTGCGCCTGACATGAATCTGATCTACTAACAGTCAAGCTGAATTGGTGCTAGATAAGGGTCAATGGAATTCATAGGGGGCTGGACCTAGGTTTCTTGTGGGAACGTTAGGACTCTAAACTTTAACCCCACCCTCATGTGTACTTGCTCATCTCCTATATAGTCTCCTATATAGCTCTATAGAAGTGAATTCAATAGACAGACAACATTCTCCTCAGAAGATTCACACAAAAAGAAAACCTTCGGAGCCATTTTATTGAACAAATACTAACCTGTCTGAGGGACCATTGTCCATGCACACCTACAACAGATGAAGCTGAACTGTCCCAGCAATTCGACAACTTCAAAGGGCTTCCAGACGGAGAATGATGAGCGACACAATCTCACAACCCAAGCTGAGAATGGAACCCCCAAAAGCGCCAGGAAGTCTCACCTGACAGGCCCAAAATTGAAGGCTATGAAGAGCAGAACAACCATGACACAGATCACTTTTCGGTTCCCGGAGCCAAACTTCAGGTCGCTGTTCTATATGGGAAGACAGGCGAGTCATCAAGCATCACGGCACTCCGCATTCAAAATTTAAAGCTCCTTCTAATGGAATGGTCTGATTGAATGTTCTGGCCTTTCCCAACTCCTGGCTGAAATGCTGAACTAGAGCAACTAATTGCTAAGTTATCCTGACTAATATTGCACCATCAAGTTGATATTGGCTCTTAGTGACCACATGGATAGATTTTCTCCAGGACAATCTGTCCCCAACCTAGTTTTTCAAGTCTTTCAATAGTGCTCCTAAATTATCCTGCTAACAGCCATCAGAATTGGAGAAATGAAACCTGCCAGAACAAACCAGCATTCACAACAGGACCCTAAAGGTCTCCAAAAATACAGGAAATATTTCAAAACATGGAGACACCAGCAGCTGGCATTCCAACTTACTAGGAACTGGCCAGCTCAATAGTAAAAGAATATTACACTATATCCTATATCAATAGAGGAAAAAATGAGGAATTAAGTGACTGGGCTCATATATAATATTGAAGCATACAATGGTTTGTTTGGTTAATTTGGTAAATGGTATTATATTCAAGAAGTCAAAAATACAGGTAATCCTCAATTTTCAGCCAGTTGCTTAGGGACCTGTTGAAGTTTACAATGGACCGCAAAAAACATACTTATGAGCCAGATTCAAAGTTTATTTATTTATTAAATTTATTTATTAAATTTGTATGCCGCCCAACTCCCAAGGGACTCTGGGCGGCTAAGTTCTGACAGCCAAGCCCCATTCCCCCCCCTCAGTCACCTGATCACATACTGGACACTCAGCAACCAGCCTACATTACGGCCATTTGCAGTGTCCCATGGTGACATAACCACAATTTACCTCATAAACAATTTCCAGCAAAAAACGTCCATTGCAGACAATAGGTTCACTTAATAACACTGTGGTAAATGACTGCAGATTCGCTTAACAATCACAACAAAAAATGTTATCAAATTGGGTCAGTCCTATGACGACCTGTTTAACGACCAGCATGAATTACAACTGTAATTCTGGGCTCACTTAGGACAGAGGTCCCCAACCCCCAGGCCACAGTTCTCAACCGGGCCGTGCAAGTGGTGAGTGCGTGTGTGAACACGCAGCTCCACTTACGCAAGTAGCAGGCCCTCTTGCTTGCTTGCATGCAAAGCTCCATTTGTGTGAGCGCAAATGAAGCTGTGCACGTTCGTGCGCGCACCTGCCGCTCGCACAGAATCATTCCTTCCCGCACACGCACACACACACACACCAGGCCGCCTAGCTGGAAAGGATGTGGACCTCTGACTTAGGGTCATAACTCGAAATCTACCTGTAAGGAAAGCTCCCTAGCTCAGGGGAAAATGAAAGGTGGAGAATGAATCAAAATGGATTGTCCCAGAGATATATGGCTAGCTAGCTAATATTCTGAACCGTGGCGTTTCAGCTGGGAGGTAGATGTAAGCAAACATAGCAATCTTCTATTGCATACCCCATTTGAAAATCGAAAAGTTCTCAGCTACCATCCCCATGATGTGGGGGTTAATCATGATAATGTGCTTTTTGTAAGAAAGCCACAAGTCTCCTTCCTGGTGGAAGGGGCTCACCTCATCCAGGACACCATCTAGCCGGCGCCGAAGGATAGCATTCTCCCGCCGTAGCCGCTCATTCTCTGCAAGGGCCTCTCGCAGCCGGGATTCCAATCCTTGGAGGTATTCCTTCTTTTTTCGGCGGGACTGACAAGCCGATTCACGGTTTTTTATCATCCGCTGCTGCCTTTTCAGGACCTTGATCTTGAACAAATCAGTAAGGAAAATAATATTCATATCCATCGTATAAAAGAAAGGAGGACACATTTTCTTTTATGTGCTTGTTTTCTGAAATTCAGTTCTACATTTTGCATCAAAGGTAGGTCACACAGAGCTCTTTGCATCCTCCAGAATCTCTGCTGACTTTAGTTCAATATTCTGATTTGTTCACCAGGTAAAACTTATCCTGTTTATCTTATTTTCTCTTCTGCCACAACGATTAGCAAGAGTTATGTATGTACTATAAATTTGCAAACTGTTGCTATTGTACTTATCACTCTTTTTGGAGATCGTTAAAATGTAGGAGCTTAATAGAACAGTGTTGCTATTCCGGATGTGACCAGTCTGTAAATCTGCCCATGTGGAGTCCTTGGTGCTCGATGAGCTTGGTTATTTGCAGACATTTCAGTACCTGACTAGGTAACATCATCAGCATTAGTGAGTGTAGGATTTGCTTTCTGTTTCTGTTTTCTGTTTCAAGCAGAAAACAATATTCTAATCAAGGAACTGCCAAGGGGGAAAAAAACACCACATCTCCACCAACACTGGCAGGGCAAGACAATGCGTATAAAGAGACAACAAACTTCACTCCCTTCTAACACTGATGATGTTACCTAACATCTGGAAGCAAACAAACCAAGCTCATAAAGCACCAAGGATCTCACATTTCATCGCTGAGCTACAGAGATTCTCTTCTATTGGAAATCTGCCCAGGATTTGATGTCGTTGGAAGAGAAAATGCTTTGGAACGAAGGACTTTCAAACTTACATCAATCTCTTGGTTGCAGGGTCCTATCTGTGCCGGTGCAGGGATGATCGTTTTAGCTTCTGGCTTGGGGATTGAGGGGGCTGGTTTAGGCGAGAGAACTTCCTTCACCGGAGACTGAACCTTGATCAAACCAGACACTGGGAGATGCAGCAGCTCAGATTGGGAAATCACAACACTCTGTGCTGGAACTGAGGCAGGAAAAAAAAAAAAGCCACAACCCTGCTTCACATACACTGTAACCTTCATATAAGAAAACAAAACTTCTTTCCTCAGAATATCCTACCCCCCCCCCGAAAGTGAAGAAACCCATGCACCATCCCATATGATGTTTCCAGTCTGTATGCATTCAGCTACTGGAAACTGCTCTATTCATGTCCAAAAATAAAGTCCTCCTGATCGGCTTACCTGAGATTCCAGGGTTGACTGTCTGTGATTGGGTTACAGGTACTGGTTGCAACAAGATGGTCTTACTGGAAGAGGTTGCTGGCTGTCCTGGGACAGTGGTCACCACAACAGGCTTTGGTTGAATGGGGGGGTTCCGACTAAGGATGCTCTCTGTTTTATTGGGAGCTGCTGGTTTCCCTAAAAGAGAATTGAATAGTCAAAACAACCTATAAGAATCTATTAATACAGTCTTACTCAATTAATTGTACTGATGAAGCCACCTTGAGTTGGGAAAGACTCAGCTATTATCATCGTGAAGGAGGTAAAAAAAACAGAACAGGAAATAAATGAGAGATCATATATTTATTGCTCCCTTTCTTCAATGAGTTTGGTTCTGACACTAATTATGCCTGTATTATTTGTCTACTTCAAATGAGGCCATTTGATAGCTTTCCTTTTAACTAAAAAAAAATGAAGGAAAGGAATGCACAAACTTATAAAAGAAACATTAAAAAGGAAACAAAACATATAAAATATGTATGTACGGACATATATAACATTTATCCAATATGTTATCAGAAGTACTTAACATGGTAAGTTAAAAAAATCATAGTCTTCATTGAAAATTAGATTCTTATTAACAAATCATGAACATTCACTAACATTCTAACTAGTGCGGGTGAGGTGCCAACTGTTAGGATTTAAATTACAACAGCTGATGTGCAAAATACGAAATGTTGGCTTGGCTCAGAAAATTAAATACAAGGCCAAGAACTGGAAGAGCAACACAGAAAATCTGAAAAATCTGTAGGGGACGTCAAGGCTCACAGTAAGAAAGAACAGAACATGTGTTATAATATCTCTATGATGTTTCTTTCTATTTAAAGAAAATACGTTAACATTTGTGCTTGTTTGTATGTCACTTCCTTTCCAAAAATAAACTAACAGAAGCTTTTTTTGGGGGAAAATATAGTGTTCCAATATTTGAGGGGCTGCCACAGAGAGGAGGGGGGTCAAACTATTTTCCAAGGCACTTGAAGGCCAGACAAGGAATAATGGATGGAAACTGAACAAGGAGAGATTCAATCTGGAAACAAGGATACATTTTCTGACAGTGAGAACAATCAACCAATGGAACAACTTGCCTTCAGAAGTTGTGGGAGCTTCATCACTGGAAGCTTTCAAGAAGAGACTGGACTGCCATCTGTCAAAAATGGTGTAGAGTTTGCTTGGGCAGGGGATTGGACTAGATGACCTACAAGGTCCCTTCCAACTCTGTTAATCTGTAAATCTCTTTAAAAAAATTTGAACTCAATTTTTTGGAATAATATGGAAAGGATTTTCCTTTGACTTTTTCTTGGACATTTTTCTTTTTTTTTTCCTGATGAGCTCTACAGATTTGGAATATTTTCTGGCAGTCTCTCTTGTTCATGCAAAAGCAATTAACCAAACTCTTTCTAAACTCTTACGAATGGATGTCAGGGACATGGGCAGTTCACATACTAACGGAGCTCACACACAGTGTCCATCGAGAGAAACACCATCTCCTCAAAGGTCTCATCCCCACCCAGAAAGGAAAGCTAGAGAGAAGGGGAGGATAAATAATATCTGGACAGAACGTGCCGAGAGACAAAAAGAAAATGTCATATTGCCACTAACAGACAGGTTAGTTCGTTAGATTTAATTTACCTTCCAACCCACCCTCCCATCCCCAGATATTCAGGAAAAAATGTTTTTTTTTAATGCACAGGACACTCCAGCACCAGAATTTGTCTCTTCTTCATTGGGTTATGAGCACCAATGCAAGCTTTGAAGTCTATCTATTGTTACTAAATTCAGTGCAGAAGCAAGAAATAAATACTTGCTGCTACAATGATTCTCCCCAACATACCTGTCTCGGAAGCTGGGACTACATTGATGTGTACCGTTCCAAAGGGAGGTAAAAGGACATCTCCAAACATGCACGGAGGGGTTGGAGGATGCTCTGTCTTCACTCCAATCACATCACCTGGCCCAGAGACCTGAAAGAAAAACGAGGGTCTCAACACAACAGCCCCAATTATGGTCGTGCACTGAGAACTACCGTTATGTGTATTACCAGCCGGGCACTGGGGTTGCCTACCTGCTCTGAGAGTTCGGCAGAAGAGGAGCCTGCCGCAGAAGAATCGGAGGAGGCCACAGATGAATCGGAGCAATGAGATGAGGCAGGGGAGACCGGCTCAGACTTTACTTGCAACTCTAAAAAAAAGATGAGAATTACTTAAGACACTTTCACCACCAGCCTGCTGATCCAAGACAAAAGGAAACCGATTGTTAAGTACTCCCTCTTTGCCTCTCACACCCATTATCCTAGAATGGAATGGAATGGAATGGAATGGAATAAAAATAATAGAATAGGAATAGGAATAGAACAGAACAGAACAGAAATAGAATAGGAATAGAAATGGAAAAATAGAATTCTTTATTGGCCAAGTGTGATTGGACACACCAGGAATTTGTCTCCAGTGCATAGGCTCTCAGTGTACATACAAGCAACGTGATAAATCATGATCATAGTCATCATAAAAATACATTCATCATAAATCATAAGTTACAACACTTAGGGATAGTCACAGGATACTAAATAATCAACATAAATCATACTAGGATACTAAATAAAACAATATAAATCGTAAGATACACGCCTGTCCTCCCCACCTGCAATTTCTACAGTCAGCCCTAAGTGCTGAATCCCAAGGAAGCCATCTTTGTGGGCCTGTAATCCCATTCAGCTTCAACTGCCATGCCACCAGTTCCCTCCATCTGGGCCAGCAGAAGCAGCAGATCTCTCCTTCTTGTCACCTGAAAGGCTCTATAACTCTCTGAAGGCATGATGGGGCAGCTATACTTCCTGCTTATAACACCTAAAAGAGAAGTAAAACTCTACCACAGCAAACCCACATAGGAGAAACTGTCAGACTTCCTGTTTCCTGGAACTGAAGAGTTATCAGGTTCAAAACACTGCCTTCTCCCCAATGCCATGGCCATTTTTCCCCTCAATGAATGATAAAAGAATCTGATTATCCATAGATTCGCGTTTCTTCTGCCTTGATTCAAACACCAAGGTATGGAAGAAACCAACAAGTAACCTTGTGATCAGAAATTAACCACTCTGCAGAGTTACTAATACTAATCTCAATCCAAGATGGCGCCACCAAAGGCTGCCTCGGTGAAATGCTCTCTAATGGTTTCTTTATTTTTTATTATTCTCTGCGACTCACTACGGACTTCATATACACGAGACCATCTGCTAAGTGTTGTACCTTATGATTCTTGACAAACATATCTTTTCTTTTATGTACACTGAGAGCATATGCACCAAGACAAATTCCTTGTGTGTCCAATCACACTTGGCCAATAAAAAATTCTATTCTATTCTATTCTATTCTATTCTATTCTATTCTATTCTATTCTATTCTATTCTATTCTATTCTTTCTATTTCTATTTCTATTTCTATTCTATTCTACTACAGCTACGTGCCGCTACCTACCACAAGTACTGTCTTCAATAGACCTTGCCCAACTAATCCTCTTCCAGAACAGTTCCTATCACTCCTAAATATGATTTTGCAGCTTAACTATGCCACTTAAACAACTGTTAGGAATATGCCTCCGTAGATTTGCACTAATAATTAAATTTGGATCGGTACAGAATTCTAATTAAGAGGAAAGTGACTTGCAGTTCATGGACTTTTAACTGGTTCTGCAGCACATCTACTTTTTAAGCAATATATCGCAGCCAAGATAATATCCAGACAACAGGATAAACGGTCAAGTCACAAGTTGCATGCAACTTTCAGCCTCAATCAAAAAGGAAGTCAGAAATGGGGAGGTGGGGAGAGGACAGGAAAGAGGAAAAAGCAAGCAAGTGAATCTCTTATCTCCTCTGCTCTGCCTTAAAGAAAGAATTTTATTGTCAATCAGTTAGAAAAGCTTGCTCCAGTTTTTTCATGCAGGACAGACACAAACTTTGCTCATTAAACTCTTACTGCACAAAACTACTCCCACACAAATTTCTGCACAGCCCAAAACAATTCTAGGAAGCAGAAATAAAAATAAAAGCTATTTGCTGGATCAGATCAAAGGCTCATGTGGGCAACGATCAGCTAGGTGCTTCTGGGAATGTAGCAGGCCACAAACACAAAATTCATTTTTCTCCCACTCAAAAGAATTTTGCTACTAAATATAGATACCTTGTCCATCACTGTCTACTCCTGTTGTCAATGACTCACCAAAGACTTCCTAAAGGTATATATTTTTAACAGGAGGTACTAGAGATAAAATCTAGGATTTCTACCATGCAAAATACTTGTCTCTGATCCTGTTTGCCAAATAACAGTGAGTAGGCAGATTATACACACATTTGTATTAAGCTGAGATGGTAGGATAGCCTAATGTAAATCTCTTCCTTATGAATATCCTCCTCCTCCTATCATTTCCAGAATGATACCGTCTTAATTTTTTTTGCAGAAAACACAATCTTCCAACAGCTTAAAAATCAATGGCCTTATAAAAATGTTTCTGAATCACAGATGCATCACAGTATCCTCAGTTCTACGACAGGTTCTTGATAACCTGCCTACCTCACCTCTTCATGAAAATACTCACCTGGGAATAGAGATTCTTGCAAAGGATCCCAAGGTGGGTCTGGAGGCATAGTTTCCATGTCCAGATCAAACCCATCACCAAACTGCTGGTATAGAAAGGAAGATATAGAAAATAAAGCTTTTCATCTATGGGAAACAATAAGTCCGACTCCTTCTATCTAAGGAACAGAGTGTGATAGCAGTGAGTGGATATGTAACTGAGGAGGTATACAGGTAGTCCTCGACTTACAACAGTTCATTTAATGACTGTTGAAAGTTACAGCATCACTGGAAAAAGTAACTTATGACTATTTTTCAAGCTTACGACCATTGCAGCATCCCCATGGTCACATAATCAAAATTCAGACAGTTGGCAACTGACTCATATTTTTGATGGTTGCAGTGTCCCAGGATCATGTGATAACCTTTTGCGACCTTCTGACAAGCCAAGTCAATGGGAAAACCAGATTCACTTAACAACCGTGTTACTAACTTAACAACTGCAATAATTCACTTAACAACTGCAGCAAGGTTGTAAAATGGTGCAAAATTCACTTAACAAATATCTCGCTTAGCAACATAAATTTTAGGCTCAATTGTGGTCGTACGTTGAGGACTACTGAGTTCCAGTTCAATAAAACTTACAGGGCTAGAGATAATATTCTTGGAAATGCAATCCAAAACTGTACACATGGCATGCCAGCCATTATATAATTACCACCACACATCTGCCAGACCCCATTTTAACTCACACATTTTAATGTGTAAGCCACATTAGAAGAAACAAAAAAGTCCAAGTGGCAGGGATGGGAGTGATCAAGATGCTAAAGTCTATCAAATTCAATTTTTTATAAAGTTATAGAGAGGGGAAGAGAAAGAAAGACTTCAAATTGCTGAGAATTATGTCCTGCCACTGAGGCATACTGGAAAGCAAAAAAAAATTATTCTAAAAGCAAAGGTATTCTCACCGCAGAACGGGTACCATTACTGTCCATAATGCTGTGTTCAAGACAAGGGAAAAGTTCAGCTGCCACATCTCCATCATTATCCAAGCAGCTGTAAAGACCTGCATCTGGAGGGAGAGCAGCAAAATGCAATTGGATGAGGAATTAGCTGACTTAACCATAGGTTATCTCTAATAATAATAATAATCAAATAACATCTGTTTATCCCAGGTCCTTGGGAAGGACCCAATAGTGGATAAAAATGTCAAATGCAGTCTAAACATCTAACTCAGGGGTCGGCAACCTTAAACACTCAGAGAGCCATTTGGACCCGTTTCCCACAGAAAAGAAAACACCGGGAGCCACAAAACTCTTCCCGTGCCTGACTATTTCCTGAGCGGCCACAAAACTAGCATATGTAGTTGAATTAAAGGTTCTGTTTTCTTCTGAAACTTTTCTTTTCTTGGATTTATCCATGGTTGGCCTACCAGGGGTCGAAAAGCTTAATAAATTGCGCGTTGGTGGATGTCGCACATTGGCAGTTGCGACGCATATTTTGAGCGACGGAGTCGCAGCAGAGGGATGAAAGAGCCACATGCGGCTCCAGAGCCGCGGGTTGCTGACCCCTGATCTAACTACTAACAGTTGTACATATTACAGTTACATACTTCCTCTCCCAACTTTATTTCCTGGTACTTAAAGCTGCCACCCAGAGCAGAACAAAACTGGAAATACCGCTTATCTAAGCCAGTTACAAAGAACCATATGTTGCCGCATAACGTAGTCATGCCACATAAAATGTGCATTTGGTGCCAGGTTAATAATACCTTTTAACGTCGTGTGAATCTTTACTTATTTTGCAGTGCATAAAGTTTTCCCTATCATTTATACAATGCACCCTATGAACTGCGTATCATAAAAACACAAAAAGACCGCTTCCTCCTTCTTCCATATCAGATCTCTTCGGTTTTGATAACCCTAGGCTGGTATTTAAAAAAAAACCCCAACACCTATAGTGCAACACCTGAAAGATGAATGGCAAAGCCCATCGAAAAACCTTCCTGCTAAATAAACAAGTCAATTCCTTATGCTACAACCTTTAACGACCAAGACCGTTATCGTTTTGCCTGTCAGACTCCAATTCAGAGTCTGACAGGCAGAAATGCAACAGGTGAAGCTTCTCCTTGGTGGAAAGTTATATATACCCCGTTGCATACCGGCCTGATATCACCTGTTAAAAGCCATAGAGTTTTCAACAGAGCGTTCTTATGTATTAGCGGGCCCCTCTGCAACCCTCTGCAAAAAAAAAACATAACGCTATTTTATTTGGGCTAGATGTCACCAATGAACCTGATATCACAAAGGTTCGCAAAATTATTGCACCAACAATCTCCCCCGAGGAAATCATCGAAGTTTCCAAAGATGGCCCCAAGTTCAAGTACAGAAGAGCGTTCTTATGTATTAGCGGGCCCCTCTGCAACCCTCTGCAAAAAAAAACATAACGCTATTTTATTTGGGCTAGATGTCACCAATGAACCTGATATCACAAAGGTTCGCAAAATTATTGCACCAACCATCTCCCCCGAGGAAATCATCGAAGTTTCCAGAGATGGCCCCGAGTTCAAGTACAGAGATGGTTCGGTGGCCCCACGATTCTGTAGAGTCATTTGCAAGGATGAAATCAGCAAACGAAAATTCATTTACACTATAAACTCTATTAACAGAAATGACTCCAACCCCAAAATACTTCGCTCACGGCCTGACCTATCCATACTACAACGAATCCGCTCCCGC
>QLTV01003267.1:1589071-1619598 GCA_003457575.1 Thermophis baileyi
TCATAGCCTTGACTATACGCACTTTTGCTGGCAGGGTGATGTCTCTGCTTTTTACTATGCTGTCTAAATTTGCCATAGCTTTCCTCCCCAGGAGCAAGCGTCTTTTAATTTCTTGGCTGCAGTCCCCATCTGCGGTCATCTTGGAGCCCAGGAAAATAAAATCTGTCACTACCTCCATTTCTTCCCCATCTATTTGCCAGGAATTGAGAGGGCCAGATGCCATGATCTTAGTTTTCTTAATGTTGAGTTTCAAGCCAACTTTTGCACTTTCCTTCTTCACCCGCATCAAGAGGCTCTTTAGTTCCTCTTCACTTTCTGCCTAATGGCACTCTAATAAGTGGTATCATCTGCATATCTGAGGTTGTTGATATTTCTCCCGGCTATTGTCAAGAAATTCTATCCAACCTGAATCTGCTTCCCTGCAGTCCCAACCCATATTCTACTCCTGCCCTCTGTGGCCAAAAAAGAAAAAAGAGCAAATTTAGTCCCTCCTTTATATAACAACAACTCCAAATATCTGAAGACTGCTTTGTCACACAGTCGTCAATGCAAAGTCTATTTATTTCTGTGAACCGCACTTCTGTTCCTGTTAATACATCCCCAAATAGTATTTACCTTTTTGCAACTGCACGACACTGTTAGCGCATGTTCAACTTGCGATGTACTAACTAGAACATCCGGATCTTTTACGAACCATAATTGAGGAAACATAATGCCTTAACGTAAGATTGCATCTGATCATAAGTCTCTCTCTAATTATTCTAGTGTTGTTTGGTATTTGTACTCTTAACATAGAAACCATAGCATATAGGACGAGAAGCTCTGGAGAAACCGAGTGACTCACAATAAGAAAGGAAAGCCGACAGTAATCCGCATAGTTTTGACACTGTCCCTGTTTAACTCCGCAGTGAATCTATTAAGGAAGGATTAGGGAAGGATTGGAAGAGATGACCGCTGAAATCATATTGAGGTTGAAATGCTTCCAGTCTGAAATGTGCAGACATAATCACTTTATTGGCTAAAAGTAGAGAAGGCTTAGAGTTATAAAAAGAAAAAAGAGAAAAGTATCCATTGTACTTAGTGAACATCAACTTAATGATGGTCAAGAAGCAAGAAAGGCCATTTTGATTTCAAGGGCTCAAAAATAGATTAAGCTAGCATGCTGGAGGAATACAATCCTTGGTTGTATAAACAGGGGCATAGAATCAAAATCATGTGAAGTATTAGTACCGCTTTATAAAGCCACCCCTGGAATACTGCATCCAGTTTTGGTCACCACATTACAAAAAAAAAGATGTTGAGACTCTGGAAAAAGTGCAGAGAAGAGCAACTAAGATGATTAAAGGCCTGGAGACTAAAACATATATGAAGAACAGTTGCAGGAACTGGGTATGGCCAGTCTAGAGAAAAGAAGGATTAGGGGGTGACATGATAGCAGTACTCCAGTATTTGAGAGTTTGCCACAAAGAGGAGGGGGTCAATTTATTTACCAATGCACCTGTAGGCAGGACAAGAAGCAATGGATGGAAACTAATCAAGGGGAGAAGCAGCCCAGAATTAATGAGAAACTTTCTAACAGTGAGGACAATTAACCAGTGGAACAGCTTGCATTCAGAAGTTGTAGGTGCTTCATCACTGGAGGTTTTTAAGAAGAGACTGGACAGTCTTGAGCAGGGGGCTGGACTAGAAGATCTCCAAAGTTCCTTCCAGCTCTAGTCTGATTGAGTGATTAAATAAAAAGGTTAATTCTAGGAAGGAAGGAAATGGCAGATTTAGGTCTGTACTTAATAAGTACAGGTAGTCTTTGACTTGCAATCACAATCAGGACCAACGTTTTCATTGCTAAGTGGGGTGGTTGTTAAGTGAGTCGCACCCTATTTTATGACCTTTTTTTTTTTTGCCAAGGTTGTTAAGCAACTCACTGCAGTTGTTATGAAGCATGTGGTCATTAAGCAAAATCAGCTGCCCCCTCCCATTGACTTTGCTTGTTGAAAACTGGCTGGGAAGGTCACAAGTGACCCCTGGATTGCTGTAATAATTGTAAATACAGCCTGGTTGCCAAGTGCCTGACCACAGGGACACTGCAACCATCTCAGTATCTGGCTCACAGCAGAACCTTGAAGGGCTCAGTTAAATACAATATTTTAAACAAATTACCGTAAGTGTTACATATGCCAAAGATCAGCAACTGCAGGATACAGGAATCCATTGTGTAAATCTAAGCCAGTGATGGCAAACCTTTTTTTCCTCGGGTGCCGAAAGCGCGTGTGTGCGCACTATCACGCACGTACGAGAGCCCACACCCATAATTCAATGCCTGGGGAGGGCAAAAACGGCCTCCCCTGCCCCCTGGAGGCCCTCTGGAGGCCGGAAACGGCCCATTTTCCGACTTCTGGTGGGCCCGATAGGCCTGTTTTTCACCCTCCCCAGGCTCCAGAGGCGAAAACGCCCTCCCCGCCCCCCCGGAGGCCCTCCGGAGGCCAAAAACGCCCTCCCAGAGCCTCCTTGCGAGCCAAAAATCAGCTGGCCGGTGCGCACATGTGCGCTGGAGCTGAGCTAGGGCAACGGCTCGCGTGCCGGCAGAAATGGCTCCTTGTGCCACCTGTGGCATGCGTGCCATAGGTTCGCCATCACTGATCTCGGCTATCACTCTTTTTATGTAATGAAATCTTTGCTACTCTTTTCCCGGCTCCTTTCTTCTGTATTTATGTAACAATTTTTTTTAGGAGGAGGCTGTATTTTATTATATATACATGAATTTTTAAAATTGTGGTATAGTGGGTGAGCATGTATTGCCTAACAGGAAAAATATACGGTAAATAGTTTCTCATATTTATCCCAAAGAAGCAACTGGACTTTCTGGTTTTTGTTTGAAGACGTTTCGCTTCTCATCCAAGCAGCTTCTTCAGCTTCTCATATTGTTTTAGCTGTATTGATCTATTTACTTCCTTTCCTCAGGTGCTGAGTAGGTGGGATGTAGAATGATTACTGTACATTATTAAGTTCTTGACCCCAGAGCAATAAGAAACAAGCTTTTTTTTTTAAACTTAAGCATTTAAAAAGGAACATTTTAAAAGGAAAGATCTGCCGAGTAACCGAGGATTTTTGGATGGAAAACAACATGTCAAACACTGTTTAGTAAAATATGTTAAAAAGAAAACAGTATGACCAAATATGTCATACGTATGACTGCAGTTATGACAAAATTGCAACGAAACTGTTAAAGGAGAGTTTTGTTGTAATGCTCTTTTGTTCTTTTTTTCTCTTTGTCCTGGGGCATTAAATAGAGGACTATACTATGTATGTATGTATGTATATGTAAAAAAAGGACAATATGCTATTAATAAATAACAGGTTATTAAATAAGTAAAATAAATAACAAAAATAGCATAAATGTATGCCATAATGTAGATTAAATTCATTGTTAACAGCATTTAAAACCTTTAAAACAAAAATGAATATGAAAACTTCAAGAATCTTTAGTATATGTCAGTCCGCCTCTATTTTTCATTAAGCCTGCTTGGTAAATCTCAAGCTTTATTAAATAAGAAAGTAGATCCCTTAAACTTGTAATTCTTTTTTTGCAAGAACCCTAACAACTTTTTTAATCTTCTGAGGGAGAGAAACTGAGGTAGTGTTTCCATTCCATCACCGCAATTTGCCAAACCCTGTCTCTGAAACTACCAATCTCAGATTGCTTCATATTACTGTCAAAAAGAAATCAATGTGAATTCTACATTGCAAGGTCACCCCCTCATCAGCGGCCAAATCACCTTTTGTAAAACGCTCGCTCTTTTTTTTTAAATGCATGAAACGCTTCTTTATTTAAATTTATTTTCATAGTGGAACAATGAGAGAGAAGGGCAGAATAAGGGATTCTCAGGTCTGTTCACTTCCTGCATCCGCAGGATTTTGTCAAACAAACCGTCATTTTCCGCTCTGCTGTCCTTTCTATTTTATTTCATCAGGAGTTTGGTTCCTGGGTTCTGACTTCCGACGTAGCCGCATGAGGATATTTTTCGCTGGCTGAGCAAGGAGTGGATTCAGACCCTGCTGGCTTTTTGGGGATACCTGCAAAAGAAAAAGAAAAAAAAGGGGCAGTGAGATACATCAGGGCCATCCAGCTCCTAACCTAGGTTTTTTGTTTTTTTTCTTGAACGCTTTTCCCCCAAGGAGACTTTGCCAACCGACTGAAGCTGGCTATTGGGAGAGAGGGTATCTCTATCTCACCAGCTGGAGTTGTCCGGTTCTTGCAAGCCAACATGGTTTCTCCCACATCCTCATGGCGCAGGAACGATGCTATTTTCCTAGCCACATAACGGCAGGCTGAATTGGAAAGGGGAAAAAAAATAAATCAGGAATGTCCTCCGAGATCTGGACCCATCCGGACAGTAGTTGGTTTAGGGGAGTTTGATTTCCAAATGCTGTTTAGGTTAAACCCATTCCTTGCCAGCTTTCTGCTCTCACCTATCAGGGTCCCCTGCTCCTCCCCCCCCCCCGAAAGCAAGTGCTGGCTCGCTTTCTTTCTTTCTTTCTTTTCCTTTTGCAACTCTTCACCTACCACCAATTACGAGTCACACCATCTTCTTGAATAAACGGGGCGCCGGTCAGCCTGAAAAGCTCCTCTCTGTGCGCCAGAAATGGCTTTGTCAAAAGGAAAGGAGGAAGCAGATGTGGCAGATGGAGAGAAGCATTGTGGGAGGTGTAGTTTTATTATCCCTGCAGCTCCAGGTCCAGAGATGGCACACTTTGATTATTGTAGGCAGCAGCCCCACCCAGCCTGGTGCTTTTGTCTTTAATAACATCATGCTAATTATGCATATGATTTTTAAAAAATTAAAAGGAGTTTAAAAAATAACAAGAATGAATATAAAATAAGGGTTGAAAAAAAAAAAGAAAACAAAACCATGCATGCAAAAATAAAGAATGAAACCAGATCATTCTTCAAATACAACAAATCTTGACATCATCTGCCAAGATTTTAATTTTGGTGCTTCCTGGAATTCATGCCATTGCACCCCAGTTTAAGACTGGAAAAAGTTTCTATGTTAGGAAAGTTCTGGCTTTCTCTTTTTACAGAGTTGGAGTGTCCCGGGGTCATGTGATCACTTTTAAAACCTCCTGACAAGCAAAGACAATGGGGAAGCCAGATTCACTTAACAACCGTGTTGCTAACTTAACCACTGCAGTGATTCACTAAACAACTATGGCAGGAAAGGTCGTAAGATGGGGCAAAACTCACTTAACAACTGTCTTGCTTAGCAATGGAAAATTTGTGCTCAATTGTGGTCGTATGTCGAGGACTGCTTCTATGCAATTACCTTGGTTTCCTGCTAACCGGAAACAAGAATGCTTAACTCAAGGAAAATGACGGGACATGGCTGAAGGGGAGTAAAATCAGCATCAGAAATGGAAGGGACCTTGGAGGTCATCTGCTCCAAATACTGTTCAGTGCAAGATTTGCTGAAGTATTTTGAACAGATGTTTAAAAGCTTCCAGTGAAGGTGACTATACCAGTTCAAGAGGCAACTTACTACAGTGCTTCTCAACCTTGGCTGCTTTCAGATGGGTGGACTTCAACTCCCAGAATTCCCCGGCCAGCAGTTGCTGGCTGGGGAATTCTGGGAGTTGAAGTCCACCCATCTGAAAACTGCCAAAGTTGAGGAACACTGATCTACTATATTCCATTGGTTGACCGGTCTTATGTCAGGAAATTGTTCCTCGTATCCAACCTGAATCTGCTTCCCTGCAGTCCCAACGTATGTTCTATTCCTGCCCTCTGTGGCCAAAGAAAGCAAATTTAGTCTCTCCTTTATATGACAAGAACTCTTCAAATATCTGAAGACTGCTTTATTACTGTCTTCCATGCAAAGCCTATTTATTTCTGTGAACCCCACTTCTGTTCCTGTTAATACATCCCAAAATAGCATTTATCCTTTTGCAACTGCATTACACTGTTGGTTTATGTTCAACCTGTGATCTGCTAGAACACCCAGATCTTTTACGAACCACAACTGAAGAAACATAATGCTTTATTTAACATAAGGTTGCATCTGATCAGTAGTCTCTTGCTAATTATTCTAGCTTTGATTGATATTTATACTCTAACATGGAAACCATAGCACAAAGACATAGGACAAAAAGCTCCTAGAGCAGGGGTGTCAAACTCGATTTAATTAAGGGCCGCATCAGGGTTGTGTTTGACCTCAGGGTGTGTGGCCGGGGTGGGCGTGGCCAGCTCGATGTCACTCGTCGAGGCGCTGTTTTCGGCCTTGATGGCCTCCTGCAGGCCTCTGCCAGCAAAAATAGAGCGGGGGGGGCTGTGTGCGGCCCACCCCGGCTCCATTTTCAGCCACAAAGGCCTCCTGGAGCCCTCTGCCAGCCCTCTCCCCGAGCTTCATTTTTGCTGGCAGAGGGCTGCAGGAGGCCTTCGTGGCCGGAAACGGAGCCTGGGCGCAGCACCCACCCACCCCCGGGCTCTGTTTTCTCTGGCAGAGGCAGCGTGTCCTTTGCTGTTTCCAGGGCAGCCCTACGGGCCAGATCTAAGCACCCCACGGGCCAGATCCGGCCTGTGAGCCTTGAGTTTGACACCCGTGTCCTAGAGAAACAGTGTAACTCATAATAAGAAAGGAATAAGAGAGAAATCCACATGCTTTCCTCATTGTATTATAAATTTCAGAATAACAGAGTTGGGAGGGATCTTGGAGATCTAGTCCAACCTACTGTACAAGCAGGAGACCCTATCATTCCAGACAAGTAACTGTCCAGTCTCTTCTTAAAAACCTCCACTCACAACTTCTGAAGGAAAGGCGTTCCACTGGTTGATTGTTCTCACTGTCAGGAAATTAATCCTTAGTTCTTCTAGGTTGCTTCTCTCCTTGATTACTTTCCATCATTAAACAGATTTATTAAACATAAATCATTAAACAGAGACGTTGTCTCTGTTCAACATCCACAGTGAATCTATTGTGGCAAGATTAGAGAAGGATTGGAGGAGATGACTGCTGAAATCATATTGAGGGTGAAATGCTTCCAGTCTGAAATGTGCAGATATAATCACTTTGCTGGCTGAAAGCAGAGAAGGCTTAGCGGCTTAGAAGACTTTCTCTTACAAAAAGAGAAAGAGAGCAGAATTGGGACAATTTCATCCACTGTACTTCGTGAACTTCAAATTGATGATGGTGAGGAAGGAAGGCCAATTTGATCTCTGTGGCTCAAATATAGATAAATCTGAACAGTGTGCTGGAGAAATACAAAGATTAAGCCTAGGGAATAAAGAAATGGCAAATTTAGGCAATAAGTATGGGCAGCCCTCAACTTACAGCCACAATCGGGACCAGAATTTGCATTGCTAAGTGAGATGGTTGTTAAGTGAGTTGCACCCTGTCTTATGAAGTTGTTAAACAAATCACTGCAGTTAATTGAATCACACAGTCATTAAACAAGTCCGACTTCCCCCATTGACTTTGCTTATTAGAAGCAAATTAGTTGCAATGTATGGCTGTGAAAGTTGGACCATAAGAAAGGCTGAGCACCAAAGAATTGAGGCCTTTGAACTGTGGTGCTGGAGAAGACTCCTGCGAGTCTCTTGGACTGCAAGGCGATCAAACCGGTCAGTCCTAGAGGAGATCAACCCTGACTGCTCTTTAGTAGGCCAGATCCTGAAGATGAAACTCAAATACTTTGGCTACCTAATGAGAAGGAAGGACTCACTGGAGAAGAGCCTAATGCTGGGAAAGATTGAAGGCAAAAGAAGAAGGGGACGACAGAGAATGAGGTGGATGGATGGAGTCACTGAAGCAGTAGGTGTGAACTTAAATGGACTCCAGAGGATGGTAGAGGACAGGAAGGCCTGGAGGAACGTTGTCCATGGAATCGTGATGGGTCGGACACGACTTTGCAACTAACAACAATAACAACAAAGGAAGCTCACAAATAGTGATCAAATGACTTCAGGACGCTGCAGGTGTTGTAAATTACCAAGTGGTTGAATTTTGTTCATGTGACTGTGGGGATGTTGTGACAGCTTTAAATGTGAGGACTGGTCATAAATAATTTTTTTTGTTGTAACTTCAAACAGTCTCTAAATGAATAGTTGTAAGTCAAGGGCTACCAGTATATTCCAACCTTTCTGCCAGTTGTACATAAAAAGACCATTGACACCTACAACCTTGTGCTGTCAAATTTTTCTTGATTTTATTTTACAGTCGCCTTGACAAAATGCTAGTATGTAAATATTTTAAGCATCTAAATAAAATACACAATAAGCTGGTATCTGGGAGAAGGCTTTAGAGAGGACAAAAGCAGCATTCAGTCTGAGATAGTTTCGAATAGCTGTCAGCTGAGATTTGGAAAAAGTTTGTTCTGAAAGATGGCATGAAATTATTTAATTTCACATTCAGGCAGATATGATCCATCTAACAAACAAAAATAAAAGATGTAATAGAGAATATGGTGTAATTAGGAAAAGGCTGTCCCATCCCTATGAAAAATGAAGATCAATTAATTGATCTAACCAGTTTGGGTTATGCAATATATTTACTTGAATATATTTATAAACGTATGTGTAGTATTAGTACCGTTTTTATAAAGCCTTAGTAAGGCCACACCTGGAATACTGCATCTAGTTTTGGTCACCACATTACAAAAAAGATGTTGAGGCTTTGGAAAGAAGTGCAAAGAAGAGCAACTAAGATGACTAAAGGCGTGGAGACTAAAACATATGAAGAATGGTTGCAGGAACTGGGTATGGCCAATCTAGAGAAAAGAAGGCCTAGGGGTAACATGATAGCAATATTCCAGTATTTGAGAGATTGCCACAAAGGGGAGGGGGTCAATTTATATACCAATGACTGCATCTCTAACGTCCATCTGTTAAACTACTGAAGTTTGCAGATGACACAACAGTGATCGGTCTCATTCGAGACAATGATGAATCCGCATACAGACGGGAGGTTGAACAACTAACCTTGTGGTGCGACCGGAACAATCTGGAACTGAACACACTCAAATCCGTAGAAATGGTGGTAGACTTTAGGAGAAACCCTCCCATGCTTCCACCTCTTACAGTACTAAACAACACAGTATCAACAGTAGAGACCTTCAAATTTCTAGGTTCTACCATATCGCAAGATCTAAAATGGACACCTAACATCAAAAACGTCATCAAAAAAGCACAACAAAGAATGTTCTTTCTGCGCCAACTCAGGAAGCTCAAACTGCCCAAGGAGCTGCTGATACAGTTCTACAGAGGAATTACTGAGTCTGTCATCTGCACCTCTATAACTGTCTGGTTTGGTTCTGCAACCCAACAAGACAGACACAGACTTCAGAGGATAATCAGATCTGCAGAAAAAACAATTACGGCCAACCTGCCGTCCATTGAGGACCTGTATACTGCACGAGTCAAAAAGAGGACTGTGAAAATATCTACAGACCCCTCACATCCTGGACATAAATCGTTTCAATGCCTCCCCTCAGGATGCCGCTATAGAGTATTGCATGCCAAAACAACTAGACACAGAGAGAGTCCCCCCCCCCCTGGGGCTTTTCTTTTCCTAAAGAATGCTATAGAGCTCTGCACACCACAACAACTAGACACAAGAACAGTTTTCCCCCGAACGCCATCACTCTGCTAAACAAATAATTCCCTCAACACTGTCAAACTATTTACTAAGTCTGCGCTATTAATCTTCTCATCATTCCCATCACCCATCTCCTCCCACTAATGACTGTATGACTGTAACTTGTTGCTTGTATCCTTACGATTTACATTGACTGGTTCCTACTATGATTTGATTGCTTATTTGTACCCGGACTATCATTAAGTGTTGTACCTTATGATTCTTGACGAACGTATCTTTTCTTTTATGTACACTGAGAGCATATGCACCAAGACAAATTCCTTATGTGTCCAATCACACTTGGCCAATTAAAGAAAACTCTATTCTATTCTATTCTATTTATTTACCAATGCACCTGTAGGCAGGACAAGAAATAATGGATGGAAACTAATCAAGGAGAGAAGCAGCCTGGAATTAAGGAGAAACTTCCTAACAGTGAGGACAATTAACCAGTGGAATAGCTTCAGAAATTGTAGATGCTTCATTACTGGAAGTTTTTAAGAAAAGACTGGACAGTCACTTGTCTGAAATGATAGGGTCTCCTGCTTGAGCAGGTTGCTGCACTAGAACAGGGGTCTCCAACCTTGGCAACTTTACGACTTGTGGACTTCAACTCCCAGAATTCCTCAGCCAGCATGCGCTGGCTGAGGAATTCTGGGAGTTGAAGTCCACAAGTCATAAAGTTGCCAAGGTTGGAGACCCCTGCTCTATAGAATGCTTGCAATGGTCTTCAAGAACATATTACAAGTTTCCCCCCCCCCCAAATGCTGTTATGTGAATAAAAGCAATTGAATCCTTAAAAATACTGACGGAATGCTACAATATGGTCTATGAATGAATAGTAAGAATCAATTATTTATTCCTGGATGAAATAAAGATGGACTGTTGTCTTAAGACAATGATCAGGAAGCTGACATTGATATACTTCGTGTGTGTGATGTGAGTAGATGGAGGACTAGAAATATTGCTGTGCTTGTCAAGGCTAAGTAGAAAAAAAAAGGATAATAAAATGGATAGAGGAAAAGAGATGGCTGGAATGTCCTTGAAAGAGTTACAGATTATCATTGAAGATGGGTTGAAATTGTGAAGAAGCTCCTTGTTCAGACCATAGATCAGTCCCAACCCCTAACGTCTTACTTACCAACCAACTACTTACCTTCATCAGACCTTTCTCCTGTATAACAGTGTCTCAGAATTTAAACAAATGACCAAATGATGGATATCTCAGGGACTTGAACTCACCTTTCAAAGCCATGCTCTCTTAAAAAACTCATTGCTAAACCTCAGTTGCTGTACCCCTTGGTCAGAAGCTCCCTAGTGAGCTTTCAGGATCAAGAGAAGACCATAAATGATGGAGGAATCTTCAAAATGAGGGAGGAGAGGGAAGGATCAGAAAGGGTTTCCCTACTTTTCCAGGTTTTTCTTCCTGCCTGCCTCTAACCTGGCTTCTTTTGAGGGACAGTCTCAACATACAATAGTTGCTAGGACAGGTGGTTGCTGAGGAAATGACGTTTCAGGGAGAAAGAAGGGGGGAAGGTGGAATGAAATTAGAGAACGTAAGGGAGCCAGAAGCTAAATTGCACCCCCCATGTCTCGCCACGGCGGTTTTCTCCATCCTGCACTGAGAATGGGGATTGAGGAAGAAGCCTAAAAAAGAGGAGATGTGACGGTAAATCTTAGTGGTGGGTGGACGGTGGGATTTAGGGTTGATCAGACTTACACACACTCAGTACTATGGGTGTAGGAGTGATCTGTTGGAAAAGCACATGCAAGGCAAGTGGATAGAGGATGAATGGGGACTGTCTTTTACTGGGTGTGTAAAATGTCTGTGTGTATGATGTAGAAAAGACAGAAGATAAGCTAAAAACTAGCTACTAAATACCAATATTATGAAGCCATTGATGAATGTGATATTGTTGAAGGAGGATTTTTTGGAGGTCTTTTTTTTTTTTTTTTTTTTTCTTGGGTTGCCTGGGAGAAACTGCAGCAAATGTTAACAGATCCCACAGAGACAAATGCTTTAATAAAATGGAGAAGACAAGTAGGGAACCCCATAAAGACTATATTTCTTTATCGTTCTTAGGGTATTTTTTTTTTCTTTTTATAATCTGTTTGGAGGCTTCATCATCTTTGTTTTTCTTCACAACAATTGTTATGATTTAAGCTGCTGTTTATTCCTGTTTTACAGGCATGGACCAAATGACAAGAATTGTTTCATAGTTTTGAGCTCACACAGTGAAACTTACCTTAAGATGGGGTTTGGGGGGGGGGAAACGCAACTGGTTTTGCATCCACTCTTCTAGCCAACAAATTACAGTATTTTTCGGAGTATAAGATGCACCTTTTTCCTCCCTAAAAGTGGGTGAAATTTTAGGTGCGTCTTATAGACAGAATACAGGCGTTTTTGGCCTCCTGAACCCTCCATGCATTGCGTTTTCTCCCTCCCCGGCCCCCAGAAGCACTCTGCAGTGCTCCGCACGTCCCGTTTTTGCCAAAAACAGGCCCCCTTTTGGGCTCCCAAGCCCTCCGCGCATCGCGTTTTCACCCTCCCCGGCCCCCAGAAGCACTCTGCAGGCCCAAAATGGGCATGTTTTTGGCGAAAATGGGCCCATTTTTGGCAAAAATGGGCCGTGCGGAACACTGCAGTGTGCTTCTGGGGGCCTGGGAGGGCGAAAATGCGACGCGCGGAGGCCAAAAACTATTTTTTTCTTGTTTTCCTCCTGTAAATTTAGGTGCGTCTTATTGTCCGAAAAATACGGTACTTTGGTTTGATTCTCACAGTACACAAATTTATAATGTGGTTTGTTTGGTTCTGGTATAATGTTGTGTAAATGTAACTTTGGCAATTCATGAACCATGTTTTCTGGCTTAGTATGTTTTACAAATCCAGTTGGTTTATTCCACAAACCATGGTTTAGTTAGTATGATACAAAGGACTGAGTCACAGAAGCAGGGGTGGGCTGCTGGGGGTTTGCAGGGGTTCGGGAGAACCTCTAACTAAGATTCTGTGCAGTTCGGAGAACTCCCAAATCCTACTCCTGGCTGGCCTCGCTCACCCCACCCTGCCCCTCCCAGGAGTCCCCACGTGGCCCGTTTTGGATGCAGGTAAGTGCAGGGTGCACGCGGAGGCTCAGGGAGGGCGAAAAACAGGCCTACCAGAAGTTCGGGAGGGCCTCCGGAGCCTGGGGAGGCCGTTTTCGCCCTCCCGGAGACTCGAGGAAAACCTCCGGAGCCCGGGGAGGGCAAAAATGCCCCCCCCAGCCGTGGTGCAGGAGGCCAACTAGGCCACGCCCACCATGGCCACGCCCACCCAGCAATTGGGCAGAGAACCCCTTACTAAAATTTTTGAAGCCCACCCCTGCACAGAAGGATTAATGTTGTTGTAGGGTTGCAGGGAATACAATTTCTATCTGTCAACTTCTGTATGTTAATTCCTGACAGTGAGAACAATTAATCAGTGAAACAACTTGCCTCCGGAAATTGTATTTGCTCCATCCCTGGAGGTTTTTAAGAAGAGATTGAACAGCCATTTGTCCAAAATCGTATAGGGTCTCCTGCTTGAGCAGGGGGGTTGGGCTAGATGACCTCCACGGTCCCTTCCAACTCTGTTATTCTGTTATTCTTCCCAAGGTCTCCTTAGCAATTCACCATTAGAATAACTCCCATTCTCTCTCTTGATGGGACCCAGGACTTTCTCATCATTCAACGTGGAACCTCAGGGTGGAGGAGAAAGGGATGGCAAGCTCAGAGAAAGCTTGTCTGAAGAGCCAGACTGCTGGACAACGGGAAGCAGGCAAGAAGCCGGACCAGAGAACCCCCATCTGTGACAAAAACATCCAAGACGCTTCCCTTGGGGATGAAAAAAAGAATCTTGGGGATAAGGTAAAAGAGAACCCACCGCTTCCCATCCAGTCCCAGCCAGGTGTGTGCTGGCCCTGCCCGGACGGCACCTTTGTCAAGCTGATCCTAACGGCCGGGACAGGTTTAGATAAACCGAAGGAAGGGTCCATCTGCCAAGTCTTCATCGAGGCCAGTCACGAAGGGCCCTTGAGCTACCCGTCCTCCAGGTGGGCCGAAGTGGAGCTGGGCGGGGGCGACGCCGAATGGGACGGTGTGGTGGACCGTGGTTTGGAAACCATGCTGGCAGGGGAGCGGGCTGAGCTGAGGTTGTCAGAGGGCGGCACCATCGCCGTCCAGTTGGCGAGCTTCACAGAGGCCAAAGACTCTTGGGAGATGAGCGCAACCGAGAAGTGGGACTTGGTCCTTAGCAATAAAGACCGCGGCAGTGAGCTGTACAGGGCGGGGGCCATTGCCGCAGCTGCCAGGCGCTACGCTAAGGCCTTACACTTGCTCGTGGTGGCTGCTCCACCCCCGGATTATGACCAGATCAAGGCGGAGCTTCACACTAACTTGGCCGCCTGTCAGCTACGGTTGCACCAGCCGGCCAACACCGCTCAAAACTGCTCCAAGACTCTTGTGCTCCAACCGACCAACCCCAAGGCCTTGTTTCGTCGTGGCTTGGCCTACGATGCGATGAATGACTTGGAGGGGGCGGCGGAAGACCTCAAGGGGGTTTTGCGAGTAGAGCCAGGAAACCGAGCAGCTCGCCGGGAATTAGAAAGGGTTACTGAGAGGATCCGGGCCCGGGATGCTAGATTGGCTCAAGCCATGCAGAAAATGTTTGCTTGAATAAAACCGTTTGACCGCGTCAGCGTTTGGGAGTTGCATTTTCGTTGTGATTCAGGTGAGCAACCGGAAAGAGGAGCTGGTGCTTGACACTATGAGCCGTGATGGTGCAGTGGTTGGAACGTAGTATTGCAGGCTAACTCCACTGACTGCCAGGAATTCGATCTTGATCTAGTCAAGGTTGACTCAGCCTTCCATCCTTCTGAGGTCGGTAAAATGAGGACCCAGATTGTTGGGAGCAATATGCTGACTCTTTAAAGCCCTCAGAGAGGGCTGTAAAGCCCTACGAAGCGGTATATAAGTCTAAGTGCTATTACTATGAAGTTTAATGGCTGGGCAGGATGATATTTTGGTGTCTTTGCCCCAAATTGAACACCGTTTGCCTTTATCACTCTGACTTTATTACCTACGGAAAAAATAAGACTGAACACAGGTAGTCCTTGACTTACGACCACAACGGAGCCCAAAATTTATGTGAAACATTTGTTAAGTGAGTTTTGCCCCACTTTACGACTTTTCTTGCCAAGTGAATCATTGCAATTGTTAGTAACATGATTAAGTGAATCTGGCTTCCCTATTTTGGTCACAAAAGCTGATCACATGACCCCAGGGCAGTGCGGCCGTCATAAATATGAACCAGTTGCGAGCATCTGAATTTTGATCAGGTGAGCATGGGGATGCTGCAACGGTCGTTAAGTGTGAAAAACGGTCATAAGTCACTTTTTTTCAGTGGCGTTCTAACTTTGAACGGTCACTAAATGAAATGTTGTAAGTCGAGGACCACCTGTATATCACAGAATATCACACACAGGCTTGCTACGTAAGTATGAAATTGGCCCTTGGCGTTCCAGTTCCTCTAATTTTAAAATTAGCACATCTTTAACCCTAATGAGAAATAAGGGAGTTGCAATTAATGGAGGAAGAATGGAGTTGTTTTCCTAACTACAGGCAATCCCCATGGCTCAGAGGTGGGTTCCTCCCAGTTCGGTAGTAACTTGGCAGCCTGGGTCGCTAGAACCGGCAGCAACCCAGCCTGCCACGCCCCCGAACTGGTTCTCAGCGGTGCCATAGGCGCCGCCATCTTGTTTTTTGCTTCTGCGCAGCTTTTTTAAGCACTGCGCATGTGCAAAGCGCGCGCACTGAGCGAACCGGCAGCGAAGAAAAGAAGAACCCACCCCTGCCATGGCTCCCTCCCTCCATCCTCACCCCCACCCCTACTACAGCGCAATGGCTTTGCTTTCAATCTGCACAAGACAGGAAGCATTAGGAGGCATACAAAAATCCGAAGGTGGGAAACGTGTAGTTTTGTCTCTTCCCAGCCAGAAAGCAGTCCTGATCATGTGATTTCCCATTTGGCAACTTGCTTTGCTTAGCAGCAGACTTGTCAGTCCCAATTAGGGTCATTAAGTCAGGACTACCTCTGTTTATACAAGGGAACTGAATTCTGGAATTGACAACATGAAGGTGGGTTGTCAGATACACCCCTGAGGTGACAAAGCC
This sequence comes from Thermophis baileyi, assembly GCA_003457575.1. Classification (NCBI taxonomy): domain Eukaryota; kingdom Metazoa; phylum Chordata; class Lepidosauria; order Squamata; family Dipsadidae; genus Thermophis; species Thermophis baileyi. The sequence goes on from QLTV01003267.1 coordinate 1,604,881, forward strand.
ATTTCAGAAGGACTTTTTATCATGCAAAGGCAAGGAAGGAACACTGAATGAACTGCCTTGCTACCATGGAGCGGAATGGAGATACGCCAGGCAGGGTCTGATTCCTCTAGAACAGGGGTGTCAAACTCAATTTCATTGAGGGCCGCATCAGGGCTGTGGTGGGAGTCGTGGGACCTCGGGGGGCCGGGCCGGACCGGGCGCGGCCAACTGGGTGGCCAGCTTGACACCACTCCCCAAACTGCTGACATGTTTCCTCTTTGCACTGGGTAGACCGGGCCATAGCCACGCTGACCCAATGTTTCCTCTTCACATTGGGTAGACCGGGCCGAAGCGAAGCGGGCCGGCCCCTTACGTTTTCCAGGACGGCCCTGTGGGCCGGAGCTGACCACAACGCGGGTTGGATGCGGCCCGCGGGCCTTGAGTTTGACACCCCTGCTCTAGAACCAATTAAAAATATATAATGAAAAATACAAAATAGTCAGAGCTTCTGGATTTTTTTTTTAAAAAATGGGCCTAATCTGCCAAGGCCTTCCTCTGCTTTTATAAGACCATTGGAAGTTAAGTCAGGGAAGACCGATGACATTTCCCCTATTCCTTCTCTACACAACTCATGCTCAAAGCTTTACGTACAGTACGTTGTGACTCTGGGTTCACACTGCACAAGTACAAACAAGGAATTTTATGGGAGACTTTGTATAGAAGCCACAGTCCTCAAAATATCAGCCTTTATTTTAATGCAGAGGTGTGGGTTTTTCCCAGACAAATTTCTAACCGTTTCAGTTGTGAAGATTAGCAAGAAAACACATTGCTTTGATAAAAATCACAGGAAGAGCAAATAAGGCTTAAATGTTTGATAGGGATTTGAGGACCTCCCAGTTAGATAAATTGGACTAAATTACTCCTTTTTTTAAGCAAAGAAACAGCATTATCAGAGCTGCTTTAAAGTTAGCTTTTGTGGCCCATTAGAGCACAGTTTTCATGCCGTTTGAAGGAGAAGGAAAGAGATGCTATTTTGAAAACTTGCATCTTGGAAACAAAAATAGCAAACAGTATGCACATTTATACCATAGGCAGAATTTTGGGAGTGGTACTTGCTTGCAAGGCGAGGAAGGAATATGAATATTGCAGAATCCTTATTAAAAAAAACAAACCAAAACCTTGCAGGTGTGATGCTCAGCTGGAGATTCTGCTGTAGTGGAGTAAAGCCAAAATCTCCCACCCTTCTTGCTATTATTATAGGTTTCTCTGGTTCTCTCCTTGCTCTTCTAGGGCTGTCACATGCCCAGCGATAGCTTTAAATCCATACATATCCCTTTTTGCTGTTTCTAAGCAACCATCTCCTAAGAGACTACAGAACTTGGGGATGGTAAGCCAATGGGGGGGAAGGAGGTGAGAAACGATTGACCGAGGTGAGAGAAAGGATATCAAACCTTCCGCTTGTAAATACAATTACATCAGACGCCGGGAATCAATCAAATGTCTTTATTAACAGAGATTCTATAACCATGTCACTTGCAAACAGAGATAAAGAGTATAGAGTCCAACATCCAAAGGGGGAATGAATGGGAAGTTCATATGACAACGTGAGATTTGGCACAGATTGGAGATGACAGGAGGCCTTAAAAATACAAAATAATGCGAAATTTTTCTGTATTGGAGCCTCCCCATGCCTGATCCCTGAAACGCACCATCTTGAGTGCCCATTAAACCAGCCAATCAATTTTGGCCGATGCAACTTAGAAATGATCTACTTATTAATCAGAACGAGGCGTGGGTGTCAAAGTCTCAATTGTCTCATGTCCATTTGTTAAATTAAAGGAGCTGTTTCTGTAAATCGTTCTCCCCTGTTTATATCAAACTACTTGCATGTAATAAACCAGCACCTCAAAAGGAACAGTATTGGTCTTTCTTCTATGCTAATTTACTACCTGCAGGGTCATTCATAGAAAAAAGTATTCAAAAAATATCACTTATCAATATCATTCACTTCCAGACGGAAATAAGGTAAGATTCTGCCACCATTTCTAGTGGCATCATTATAGAACGTCTCCAAGAATCAATTTGCATGTCCCAAAAGTGGTGGATTACAGACCATTGTTTGATTACAGACCGTAGGCGTGGATTGCAATTTTGAGTATTTTTCCCAAATCCTCCCTGAAAAACTAGTTGGTAGCAATAGCCGGAATAGCTCGTTCCTTCTCTTGGCTTGCTACAGGGAGTCCTCAAGTTATGACCATAATGGACCCTAGTCATCATGGCCATAAAGCAGATCAGTCACACAACCAACCCAATTTTATGAACTTTTTTTGTAAGGACTATCTCTATTAGGCTGTTCTGTGGATCACTTTTTAAAAAAAAAAAATAAGCCTGAGGTAGGTTAGCGTGATAAATGATCAGACAAGTAAGTGTGGTAAGCCAAATAAGGGTCTAAACTTTGTCTAAATCTGGTTGTCTAACGTGCTACCTTGGCGCTACTTGCTGGTTAATATTTAAAGCCGGGGAACAAAAAATATATTATTCCCACTTCTTTTGATCTGTAAGAGTGTAGTCCATCTTATTGTCTCGCCACCACATTCAGAGTAGACTTTACTCTTTTATTTAGCATATGAACCCTTTTCTGGATTTTCCCCTAGGTTGGACATTACCTGGTCCTGGAATTGGACCCCCTCCCCCATTGACAGACACTTGGATCTTTTTGTTGCCGCTTTCCTCCTCCAGTTACTTTTCATGTCCTCACCCCTTCTGTCTTCTCGATCGGCTAGATCTTACGCTGTTTTCTGACACTATTGTGCTTAGCTGCTATCGAAGTATTGATACTATCAAGGAATTGCCTAGCAGTTCTTATTACGCCCCTTTATCTATTTTTCTTTCTTTCATGGTTGGAAGTTTACTGTAATATGCCTTGCCTAATTGACCCTGGATATCAGCCAGTAGCAAAAGAGTTGGCTCGCTGGGTAAAAGTCACCGAAAGACAACAAAACTCTCTAAGCCCCTCTGTTAAGAAAATGGTGAGGATAACGTAAAAAACGTGAATTGCAGAGCAGTGGAGCCAGATGGGAAGAAATCAAACTTAAGTACAGAGTTTTAAAAAAACAAAAAAAACCTTTCACAGTCTTCTCCAAGGAAGAAATGTTAGAACGGCGGTGCGTAATGAAAGGTGTAAAAAGAACAATGCTTAAGCCCTGCAAAATAGAACTTAAAAACAAAAAAGGCTGTGGATTATACCTTGCATGCTTACCGAATGCAACATCGCTTAAACGGCGTTATGAAAATATATGCCTTCCTAATTACAGATGGTGATTTGTTTCACTTGGCTTGAAAGCAACGGTTCCTTTCTCGCCTCAGATAAAACGGGGAGACAGCCGATCAGGCTCTCCAAATACTGGGTGCCTCTAGCTATTGCAAAAATGGAGAAAGGGAAGCAGCCGATGGAAAGAATGATGGGGGCAGAGGGACAGGGCTTCAACCAAGACTGCGCTGGCGCCCCGGTCCATACAAGGGCAGCACTAGGCATGCAAACACAGCGGGAGGAAGATGGTTATTTCTTGGTCACAGAAGGCGGAGCCTACTCCTCAGGAAGGAAGGAAGCAAGCAACGTATTCTGGGAAAGGAACGGATGGAGGACAAGCAATTTTGCTAAGAGCCTTAGCTTATGGAGCACGTCTGAATGGCGTCACCTGGAAGTCATTTTGCTGAGTCGGTACGGCTAGCAAGGCCAACAACAGCCAAGGACGATGGGAGTGGGCGGAGAGTGGGTGGAGAAGGGTTGCCAAGCATTCCGAGTGTCGTTGGCAAGGGCAAAGACGGGGGAGAAGGAGGGGAGGCGGTTGCCAAGGACCATCCCCGGGGGTGGCTGTTGCCAGGGTGGTTGTGACCAGTTGTCAGGGTGCAGGAGTAGGCCGAAGAGAGGCGATTGGTCGCTAGGGGTCCCAGTCGTTGTCATGGTGCTGAGCAGCAATGATGATCACCACTGTAAGGATGGTGCACAGGACCATGGCGGCGATGCCCACCGCCAGGCTGATGAAGGAGAAGTTGCGGGCCTCCCGAGAGGCAATTTCGGCCGATACGATGTCGCCGCGGGCAACTGCAGTCCGCACCTGACGGAGAGAACAAAGAGCGTGGGAATAGGAGAACACAGGCGCTGCAGCTGCAAAGCACGTTGGGCACGTGACACAATATACACCTCCCTGTTCACTGTATCTTAACACGCTCTTCAACAAATGAAAAAAGCTAAAGTGTAAGAGATGAAGAATCATTTATAGACTGCAGGGAGGGGAATATGCTCTTCTGTGCCTTCCTCTAAGTGTGAGACTTCCCTCATATACAATAATTTTTATCAAATTTATTGATTATTTTTATAAATAACCCAAGGCAGCAAATATACCTAATACTCCTTCCTCCTCTTATTTTCTCCACAACAAAAAATTTATGAGGTGGGTTGGGCTGAGAGAGGATGACAGGGCCCAAAGTCACCCAGTTAGCTTTCATGTCTAAAACAGGACTAGAACTCACAATCTCCCAGTTCTAGACTGGTGCCTTAAACCACCAGAGCAAACTGGTGTATTAATCTCAATTAATCACATGAATGAATCTTCTACTCTAGAAATTCTTGCTGCCATTTTAGTTTTCCTTATGGAAGCTTGTGAGGGAAGAGGACTGTTTCCTGACTGTTTATCTACTGGATATACGTTCCTCTTTACTTCACTTTAGCAGCATACAGCTCAACGTACGACCACAATTGAGTCCAAAATTTATGTCGCTAAGTGAGACAGTTAAGTGAATTTTGCCCCATTTTATTACCTTTCCTGGCACAATTGTTAAGTGAATCACTACAGCTGTTAATTTTGTAATACAGTTGTTAAGTGAATCTGGCTTCCCCATTGACTTTGCTTGTCAGGAGGTCGCCAAAGGGGATCACGTGACCCTGGGACATTGCAACCGTCATAAATATGAGTCTTTTGCCAAGCATCCAAATTTTGATCACATGATCATGGGGATGCTGCAACGGTCGTAAGTGTGAAAAATGGTCTTAAGTCACTTTTTTCAGTGATGTTGTAACTTTGAACAGTCACTAAATGACTGTTGTAATTTGAGGACTACATGTACATAACCCTCCCTCCTATTTTTTTTCCATACTACAATCTTTTAAAGCAGTCCTTCTCAGCCGTGGTGACTTAAAAGATGTATGACTTCAACTCCCAGAATTCCCCAGCTGGCATGATGAATTGGGGGATTCTGGGAGTTGAAGTCCACATATCTTCGCATCTGCTGACAAAATTGAGAAAGACCGTTGTAAAATACGTTCAGCTGAAAGAGAAGGACCAGAACTTGGGTTTCTCTAGTCCAGCATCAGCATCTTCATCACTGGGGATGAAGAGGGACTGGCCCAAGCCCCTCAGGGAACTTTGATGGCTTTTCCCACTTCTAATCCAGCTCCTTCATCGTTTTTCAGCTCAAGGTCTGGGAGATAGGGACTGACTGAAAATCCCCAGGAACATCCATGGCTTAAGAGGAACTAGAAACTGTGTCTTCCCAATCTTAAGCCTTCCTCACACAGTTGTATGAAAGTGTCCGTTGTCATATGGGCAGCCCTGAACTTTCTCCTAGGGCAGTGATGGCGAACCTATGGCACGCATGCCACAGGTGGCACGCGGAGCCATATCAGAGGGCACGCGAGGCGTTCCCCTATGTCAGCTCCAGCGCGCTTGTGCGCACTGGCCAGCTGATTTTCGGCCTTCGGGAAGGCCGTTTTGCCCTCCGGAGGCTTCAGGGAAGCTTCCTGAAGCCCCGGAGTGCAAAAAACGGCCCAATGGGCAAACCGGAAGTTCGGAAAAACGCACTTCCAGTTTGCCGTTGGGCTGTTTTTCGCACTCCGCAGGCTTCACGAACTTCCGGTTTGCCCATTGGGCCGTTTTTTGCACTCCGGGGCTTCAGGAAGCCTCCCTGAAGCCTCCGGAGTGCAGAAAACGGCCCATGGGCAAACCAGAAGTGCGTTTTTCCGAACTTCCAGTTTTCCCGTTGAGCCGTTTTTCACCGTCCCAGGCTTCAGTGAGGCCTTTGCGCATTCGCGGGGGGGCGAGGGGGTTGTGCGCATGCGCAGGGGCAGCACGGGGGGGTTGTGTGCATGTGTGGGGGGAGGGAATGGGTGTGGGCACGTGCGCGCGCGCTAGTGCGCGCACACACCCCCTTTTGGCACGCGAACCAAAAAAGGTTCGCCATCACTGTCCTAGGGCTTCAGTTCTATGCCTTTGTTATGAGAATCAAGTTTGTGCTGTTCAACTGACGAGTAGCTACAGCTAATCCTCGACTTACAACAGTTCATTTAGTGACCGTTCGAAGTTATAACGGCACTGAAAAAAAGTGACTTATGACCGTTTTTCTGCACTTACGACCTTTGCAGCATCCCCATGGTCATGTGATCAAAATTCAGACGCTTGGCAACCAGTTCATATTTATGACAGCTGCCACGTCTGATCCGCTTTTGCAACGTTCTGACGAGCAAATTCAATGGGAAAGCCAGATTCACTTAACAACCGTTGTTGGGGGCAATATGCTGACTCTGTAAACCGCTTAGAGAGGGCTTTAAAGCACTGTAAAGCGGTATATAAGTCTAAGTGCTATTGCTATTGCTATTACTAAGTTAACCAGTGCAGTGATTCACTTAACAACTGATTCACTTAACAACAACTGGCAAGAAAGGTCGCAAAACGAGGCAAAATTCACGTAACAACTTTTGTCTTACTTAACAACAGAAATTTTGGACTCAATTGTAGTCGTAAGTCAAGGACTACCTGTATTAAGGACTGCATGTTTAAGAGGGTAGCCTAAGCCAGTCTTTCATTTGCTGATGCCCTTTGAAATCATTTTTCTTTTCATCTGATACTCAAATGTATTTTTTTTAGTATTACCATCTTTTCACATGGCTTCTCCATGTCCTCTGAGTAAGTGTTCTCGGCGGCTGTCAAGCACCAGTTTGACATGTTACTCATCCTTTGGGCAGACAAACAAAGAGGTGAATGCAACACTTCAGATGGAGGCGGGCACATTATGGCCTTCTACTGTGACAAAATGGTTGCCTGGCTCCTCAAAGCCCTGGATTATTTTCAGAACGAAGCCGCTTGACTCTACAAAATGTGTACAGTACTGTACATGTGTGGGAGGTGAGGATTGCCAGCCAGACGTGAACAGGGAGTGTGCACGCGGCATATGTTCAATCCATTTCCTTTTCTGTGCTGTAGATTCTTTCCATCTCATGACGTTTCTAGATCTGGAAAGGGGGCTCCCTACTCCAGAAGGATTTCCTCAGACACTTTGGTACTTTAAAGGTGTTTGGCAACAAAGATGCTTGGATTCCAACGCAGCTGCAGTACAGTATTATTTAGGTTGTAGTCCTGCTCACTACACCATCATCACAGGCAGCTACGGGACCAAAGCCTCAGTCCAGATCAGTGTTTCTCAACCTTAGCCACATTATGATGCGTGGACTTCAACTCCCAGAATTCCCTAGTCAGTATGCTGGCTGAGGAATTCTGGGAATTGAAGTCCATGCATCATAATGTGGCTAAGGTTAAAAAAAAACAGTGGTCCAGATGTTTGCATTGTAGAACATCCTGTAAAGCAGCAATGAGAAATCTGATTAGCGTCATAGCTAGTTTCCATCCCTCTTTTTTGGGTCACCTAGAACCTCCAAGATTGGGCCACCAAAACAAATCACAAAATCAAGTGTTTTAAGTTGATCACATAAACAACTTATGGGATCAACTTAAAAGTACTTGTGTCCTCTCCACTGATGATGTAAAAGAGTACAAGTGTCCTCCACTCAAGTGCCCGCCGCTCGCACAAGTGGAGCTTTGTGTGCGAGCACAAGTGCTCACCGCTCGCACAAGTGACCACCGCTCGCACAAGTGCTCACCGCTCGCACAAGTGACCACCGCTCGCACAAGTGACCACCGCTCGCACAAGTGCCCACCGCTCGCACAAGTGCCCACCGCTCGCACAAGAGGAGCTTCGCACGCACTTGCCCACCGTTCCCACAAGTGGAGCTTCGTGTGTGAGTGCACTTGCCCATTGCTCACACGTCCCGGTTTGAAACAGACCGCAGCCTGGTAGTGGGCCACAGCCTGGGGTTGGGGACCCCTGATTTATAGTATAGATGGAAAAATTCTGGTTCTTCAATTTCAACCTTAGCTCCGATACTCATCCAACAAGACCAACTATCAAAAACAAAAAAGAGATAGCTTCCAGAATCCCTATTACGTTCCCTCTGGTGTCCTAGACAATGAGCTTCCTGAAAAGCAAACAGCCTTGAATGTCCATCCTGATGAATAAATACAGTTGTTGCACTCGGAAACCCGTCTCCTGTACTCCACCTGCTGGATTGAGGCATACACCACTCACCTGCACAGCCTTGATGATAGCAATGATGCCTGTGGGCCAGAAGCAGCAGATGGTGGTGAGGACAGCGATGGGAAGGTAATCGTGCGGTGGGCGCCGGGGTTCCAAGATGGCGATGCCAGGCGTCATCTGTGTTGGGGAGAGAGCTGGTGGTGGAGGTGGGTTGCCCTGAGGGTAGGGCTGGAAACAAGAATCGAAAAGCTGAAGAAACATTCGTTCGTTCGTTCGTTCGTTCATTCGTTCATTCGTTCATTTATTCATTCAACTTAATATCAAGTAAAACAATTTTCAGCACTATCAAGTAGAAGAATACTTTATGGAATGTACCACTTGAAGCTGTAGATGGAGTGTTGCAATATTGAGTGTGCCCCCCCCCCCCAAAAATAGCTCAGTGGAAGATTCTGCAGGTAAAAGATTGCCGGTTCCAATTCTGATATCTCTAAGGTGGAGAAAGATTAGAAAACAAATACTATAAAATATATCGGCTCAACTCTTTCAATCTTGGCCTCTGAATGACGTAGCAAAATGGGAAGTTCATAGCTAGGACAATGGCTGTGAGAGAGAAATTGGAAGGAAGACCATAGTGAAGAAAGAAAAATACCAAAGGAATAAAGAGAAGAAGGATAAACTCCTAGAGTTTTTACAAACAATGGATGGAAATTTCTTCCATTAGAATTAATCAAGGAGAGATTCAGCCTAGAAATAAAAAATTATTGGACAGTGAGAACAATCAACCAATGGAACAGCTTGCCCTCAGAAATTGTGGGTGCTTCATCACTGAAGGCTTTCAAGAAGAGACTTGACTGCCACTTGTCAGAAATGGTATAGTGTCTCCTGATTGAGCAGGGGGTTGGACTAGATGATCTACAAGGTCCCTTCCAACTCTGTTATTCTGTTAAATGGAATTTAAATGGAATGGATCAGTTGGACAACAAGCTGGAGAGTCTGGGAGTTGTAATCCTGACATATTTGAAGAGCACAAGGTTTGGGAAAGTGGTGTGGATAGCAACTAAGATGATGACATGCTCCACACCTTGCATTAGATTATTATTGGCTTAACAACAGTTTCCGAATAGACCACAATTGGCTGACCACGACTGGAGCAGGTTTTTAAAACACCGGAGGTTTTTAAAAAGAGATTGGACAGCCATTTGTCTCAAAAGGTATAGGGCAGAGGTCTTCAAACTTGGCAACTTTAAGACTTGTGGACTTCAACTCCCAGAATTCTCCAGCCAGCTATGCTGGCTGGAGAATTCTGGGAGTTGAAGTCCACAAGTCTTAAAGTTGCCAAGTTTGAAGACCTCTGGTATAGGGTTTCCTGCTTTCCTCCGCTAAACAAATCTTATTCACATGGCCATGGGAAATGCTACAATGGTTGTAAGTGCAAAGACCAGTCATAAGTCACTGCCACTGTAAATTATGAACAGTACCTAAACAAATGGTTGTAAGTCAAGAACTACCTGTACTGATGTTTTTATCTCTGTTTCCTGAATCACTTGTACAAGTTGGGGGCCATTTGAATGAATGAAATGAAATGGAATTAAATCGAATTTGATATTTTAAATGTGGAGGCACCCCAAAAAGAAGATCCAGTTTAATAGCCTGATGATCAGAACCACGTTACAAATGTTTAACGCTGCAGTAAATAAATCAACTGGGAATAATTAACGGGTGAGAAGCAAGCAAGCAAAAATTGCAGCTTCCAACCACAGCAAGGGGACTGGAGACTAAAACATATAAAGAACGGTTGCTGGAATTGGGTATGTCTAGCTTAATGAAAAAAGGACCATGATAGCAGTTTTCCAATATCTCAGGGGCTGCCACAAAGAAGAGGGAGTCAAACTATTCTCCAAAGCACCTGAAGGCAGGACAAGAAGCACTGGGTGGAAACTAATCAAGGAGAGAAGCCACATAGAACTAAGGAGAAATTTCCTGACAGTGAGAACAATTAATCAGTGGAACAGCTTGCCTCCAGAAGTTGTGAATGCTCCAACACTGGAAGTTTTTAAGAAGATATTGGATAACCATTTGTCTGAAATGGTGTAGGGTTTCCTGCCTGTGCAGGGGATTGGACTAGAAGACCTCCAAGGTCCCTTCCAACTCTGTCCTATTCTATTCTATTCTATTCTATTCTATTCTATTCTATTCTATTCCATTCCATTCCATTCCATTCCATTCCATTCCATTCCATTCCATTCCATTCCACTCCACTCCACTCCACTCCACTCCACTCCACTCCTGCAGCCTGCCTCTATTTTATTTCTACCCCAACCCTCTATTTTATTTCCAGCATCTTTCTACTGGCTTGGAACTGGACCTGATTTTTCTTCCAACAACATCAATGAAAAAAGGGATGAGTCTCAGTACAAAGAAACAAAACTCATATTTAAAATGAGATTGGACAACCATTTGTCTGAAATGGTATAGGGTTTCCTGCCTGAGCAGGGGGTTGGACTAGAAGATCTCCAAGGTCCCTTCCAACTCTGTTATTATTCTATTCTATTCTATTCTATTCTATTCTATTCTATTCTATTCTATTCTATTCTATTCTATTCTATTATTCTATTCTAGATAGCAGGAAAAGAAGTCAAGTGGTACTTTGCTGCTAACGTGGAGACGCTCCCTTGCCTTCTAAAATTCTGGTCAATGAAAGGCAAGCAATGAGTGGCATTTTAAGTATTAGTACTACAAATCGTCCCATCAACGTTTCAGTGCAATCCAGCTGCCTGCGTTTATTCTCTAGCTGTCTGGCAAGCCCCCCCCCCTCTCCGCCCATTTCTGACTGTGGGCCTGATAAAGATGACAAATTAGCTGTTCTTTTAAGGAAGCTTGTTTGCCCTGCATACAAAAAAGACAAAACACTACCTCCAAAGAGCACATAATTAATACGTGTCAGGAGCGTTACAAAGGCCCTAGCCTCATAACATGGTTTCGTTCTTATTAGAGTAGATGGATGCTCAGATGCCCTTCTCCTAAACTGCACCAAGAGGAGGGGATGAAAAACTGGATTGGGTGCTCCCAAACAAACCGCAGCCTACACACTGCCTATGTTCACACATTGTTTTAGCTGCAGGTCTTTCTTTCTTTCTTTTTTTAACAAAAATAGATGGATTCACATCTTGCACTCAGGCTGTTTGACTTAGCAGGATGTCTGCATCCAGCCGCAGGGGTTTCTAAAGGAAACGGTAGCTTAGGGTTTAATGTTGTGCATCAAACAAGTCACTTTTAATTATAGCACAAGGATGGCTTGGCATAAAAGGACAAATTATAGTTCCTTTAAGCTAAAGTTAGTAAGAGGGTAAGGCTATTTCTCTAAAACACAGTTGCTGTATTTTAGAGGAAGTTTGTCCTTTACTAATCAAACTGCTGCGAAATATAAAAATCATATTGCCTTGGGTTGTTATATGCCCAAAAATGGAAAGAAGAAAATGTGGAAACTAATCAAGGAAAGGACCAACCTAGAACTAAGGAGAAATTTCCTGACAGTGAGAACAATTAATCAGTGGAACGACTTGCCTCCAGAAGTTGTGGGTGCTCCAACACTGGACGTTTTTAAGAAGAGATTGGACAGCCATTTGTCTGAAATGGTAGATGTTTTCCTGCTTGAGCAGAGGGTTGGACTAGAAGACCTCCAAGGTCCCTTCCAACTCTGTTTATTCTGTATTCCCAGTGGAAGAATGGATTTTGAAACTAACGAAGCTAGCCGAGATAGCAAAACTGACCGCTTGGCTTAGAGACAATAATTGAACTGAATTTCTTGAGATGTGAAGACCACCGTTTGATTTCTTAGACCAGGGGTCTCCAACCTTGGCAACTTTAAGCCTGGGGGACTTCAACTCCCAGAATTCCCCAACCAGCACGGAGAATTCTGACAATTGAAGTTCACAAGTCTTAAAGTTGCCAAGTTTGGAGACCCCTGTCTTAGACGATAAGGAGAAAAATCAACTTTTGACTTTGGAATGTGAAGATTATATTATAGCTTTTTAAAACACAAGGTTATTTGTATTTATTGATTTAATACCAGATTAAAGTTAAGAGAAGAATGTTTTAGGAATATTGGCATTTTAGAGTGCTGATTGTTAGGATTTTAAGATTATTAGCTATTTAAATTTAGAGAGGTTGCTGTATGGTTATTTTCTTTGGCATAAAAGAACGTCGTAGGTCATCTTTCTTATAAATATGTTTGTTGCATTTTTTTCCCCTGTCACTTTTAATTTGTATGGTTATTCCCTTTCCTTTCTCCCTGTCCTTCATAATAAAGAGTATACGATCACTGGAGTGATACCTCAAGAAATCATGGTTCTTGTTACTTCTGCACTAACTCGTATCTGCAGGATAAAGAGGCAGTCCTCAACTTGAAACGATTCATTTAACTTTACAAAGGCATTAAAAAAGCTCACTTACAACTGGTCCCCACATTTACGACCATTGCAGCATCTCCAGGGTCACATAATCGAAATTCAGGAACTTGGCAACTGGCACGTACAGGTAGAACCACGACTTACAACAGTTTGGTTAGTGACTGTTCGAAATTACAACGGCACTGAAAAAAGTGACTTACGACCGTTTTTCACACTTACGACCGTTGCAGCATCCTCATGGTCACATGATCAAAATTCACAGACTTGGCAACTGATTCATACTTATGACAATTGCAGTGTCCCTGGGGGGTGGGTGGTATCACCTGATCCCCTTTTGCGACCTTCGGACAAGCAAAGTCGATGGGGAAGCCAGATTCACTCAACAACCGTGTCACTAAGTTAAGAACTGCAGCGATTCACTTAACAACCGTGGCAGGAAAAGTCGTAAAATGGGGCAAGGCTCACTTAACAAATGTCTCGCTTAGCAACAGAAACTTGGGGCTCCACTCTGGTCGTAAGTCGAGGACTACCTGTATTTACAACCACTGCAGTGTCCCTGGGTCACATGACTGCCATTTGTGATCTTCTCAGTTGGCTGCTGACAAGCAAAGTCAATGCAGGAAGCCAGATTCTCTTAATGACCACACGATTCACTTAACTACTGCAGTGTTTTGCTTAATGATTATAAAATCAGACACAACCCGCTTAACAATCACGTTGCTTAGCAATGGAAATTCTGCTCCCAATTGTAATGTTAAGTCGAGGACTACCTGTAAGAAAGTCCCAAACTAATAGAGGTAGTCCTTGACCTACGACCACAATGGAACCCCAAATTTCCATTGCTAAGTGAGACATTTGTTAATAGCAATAGCAATAGCACTTAGACTTATATACCGCTTTACAGTGCTTTACAGCCCTCTCTAAGCGGTTCACAGAGTCAGCATCTTGCCCCCAACAATCTGGGTCCTCATTTTACCCACCTCGGAAGGATGGAAGGCTGAGTCAACCTTGAGCCTGGTGAGATTTGAACCGCCGAACTGCAGCTAGCAGTCAGCTGAAGTAGCCTGCAGTGCTGCACTCTAACCACTGCGCCACCTCGGCTCATAAAGTGAGTTTTGTCCCATTTTACGACCTTTCTTGCCACCGTTGTTAAGTGAACCATTGCAGTTATTAAGTTAGTAATACAGTTGTTAAGTGAATCTGGCTTCCCCATTGACTTTGCTTGTCCGAAGCTCACAAAAGAGGATCAAGTGACCTTGAGACACAGCAACGGTCATAAGTACGAACCAGTTGCCAAGCATCTGAATTTTGATCATACGATCATAGGGATGATGAGTGGTGCGTTGGCCTAGATGTGGAGCTCTCACCTCACAATCTGGAGGCTGTGAATTCGATCCTAGGTAGAGGCAAATTTTTCTCTTATCTGGACATAATGAGGATATATCTGCTGAACAAAATTCCACACTGGCGACAGGAAGGGCATCCGGCCATTAAAAAACACTCTGCTAGCTCCATTCAGTTGCCCAGACTCCACCCCGCAAGGGATTATGGGGTCATTAAATGAAGATGATGATGATGATGATGATCATAGGGACGATGCAAACATCGTAAGTATGAAAAATGGTCATAAGTCACTTTTTTCAGTGCCGTTGTAACTTCGAACGGTCACTAAATGAACTGTTGTAAGTCCAGGACTACCTATAAGAAAGTCCCATACTAATACAACCCGAAGAACTTTTCCGGTTACCCAACTGAGCATAAATACTCACCGCCCCTACAGGGTAGACTGGCACATATGCCGTACAAGGCTGTAGCTGAACTGGATAACCTGGGTGCATGTAGCCTCCGATGGGAAGGGTCCCGACAGGCGGATGCGTCTGCACTACGTAGCCCTGGGCAGCTCCGTTGAACTGAGTTTCCTGCATGTAGGGGTCAGGGGGGAGGCGGGGTAGGGTGGCAGAAT
>QLTV01003267.1:1619706-1638440 GCA_003457575.1 Thermophis baileyi
AGAGGAATCGCTGTATCCTGGGATGGGGGCATCCTGGGGAGGGGGAGGTTGCAAAGGGGTGTTGTAGGGTGGGGGAGAGGTGTGTGGGGCGGAATCAGGAAGTCCTGAAGGGGTGGAAAAAAAGAAAAAGGAGTAAAGATAAAAGAAACCACCAAAAATTACACGTTAGCGCCGAACAACTCTCAGCAAAGGAAAACCCAGTAAAAACTTGGTGAAAAGCCATGTGGTTATATTTATTCCTGTTCTATCAACACTCGGTTTCCCTGCCTGATCTATTCTGCATCCAAAACACGAATGTACCCATTCAAAATAGATATTTTAAAAACCCAACTCCCAAACTCCCAAACATGAGCAGCAGACTACGCAGCCGGCTTGCAATCTGCTGCACCGTTCCAGCGTTCAAAATACGGATTAAAAACAGCAACCGAGACAGATAACTGTACTAAGGTTAGCTCAGCCCACATTTTCTTCTCGGTTTAGGTTATCTTTCCAAAGCAAGATCGATTGGGGTGGAACAAACCTCAAAGTTTGTCAGGAGAAATGCAATGTGACACCAACGCCCCGTGTTGCTTTCTGACTGACCAACGGTCCAGAAACAAAGAGACCTAATTCTGTCACACTGACAACTGCAGAGAAATGGATGTTCAGTCTTTCTGGTTCTCTCATAAGTCTGAAACCCCCACTAGAAAAAAATTTGCCTGCGTAAAACAGAACGTGGCATTAACACCAATTTCTCCTATATAGAGTTTGACATCATCCCTTCAAGATAGATCAGGTCAGGAAACAGGGATCCTCAACTTACAAGTGAATCCAAAATTTCTGTTGCTAAGCAAGACTGTTGTTAAGTGCATTTTGCTCCATTTTACGACCTTTCCTGCCACAGTTGCTAAGTGAATCACTGCAGTTATTATAGCGATAGCACTTAGACAGAGGTGGGTTCCTACCGGTTCTAACCAGTTCTTTAGAACCGTTAGCAAATCGGCGATGACGTCACGGAGCTGGTTCTGTCGGTGTCTCCGTGGGTGCCGCCATCTTGGACTTTGCTTCTGCACATGCGCAGAAACTAATTTTTGCTTCTGCGCATGCACAGAGGCTATTTTTTTATTGCTGTGGCGCGACCCTGAGCGAACCGGCAGCAAAAGGATCCAGAACCCACCCCTGCACTTAGATTTATATACCGCTTCACAGTGCTTTACAGCCCTCTCTAAGCGGTTTACAGAGTCAGCATATTTCCCCCAACAATCTGGGTCCTCATTTTATCGACCTCGGAAGGATGGAAGTCTGAGTCAACCTTGAGCCTGGTGAGATTCGATCTGCCAAATTGCAGACAGCAGGCAGTCAGCAGAAGTAGCCTGCAGTACTGCACTCTAACCACTGCATCACCTCGGCTCATAATGTTAGTAATAATATTCTGTAGAATATTTTAATATTCTGTAGAATATTTTATTCTGAGGAGATGGGGGAGGGGCTTCCTACAAGCGCTAGACCAGTGGTTCTCAACCTTTTTAATGCCACGACCCCCCGCGATCCCCTCCCCGCCCCCTCCCCGCACGCGATGAGGTGACAAAGGGGGCGTGGCACCAGGGGTGAAATGCTCCCAGTTCGGCCGTGCCTGCAGGTCGCCGGACAGCCGGTAGCCACGGAAGCGGGAGACTTCGCCCACCCGCCCGGACGCCGCCATTTGAGTTCTTTTACCCTCTGCGCATGTGCAGAGGGTAAAAGAACTCAAATGGCGGCATCCGGGCGGGTGGGCGAAGTCTCCCGCTTCCGTGGCTACCGGCTGTCCGGCGACCTGCAGGCACGGCCGAACTGGGAGCATTTCCAAGATGGCGGGCTAGCGCGCGCGGCGACCCCTGTGAAAAGGTCGTTCGACCCCCAAAGGGGTCGCGACCCACAGGTTGAGAACCGCTGTGCTAGACTAAAATGTGATTAGACAGTTTGTGGAGCTGTGTATTATGCAAACCTAGCTCAAATATAAGCGAGAAAAAAGGGCCTGCAGCGTAAAGTGATGCCCTGCAGGATTAAATTTTCCTTCCTGTTTTTCCTTTTCCAACTTGGTATTTTCCACACTGATGGGATGCGGTCTTCCTCATTCTTAATACTCATCCATTTTCTTTTACTTTTGTGCATGTCGGCCTTCCCCAGCCCTTTTGACATACACAGAAGTGGGAAACAAGAATTCTGAAGGAAAAATACAATTTTTCTGACTGCAATTAGGCCCTTTTCTTGAATTGAGAGATGCATTGTTCAGCCTGAAAAATGAGAACATTACTTAGTAGGCCAAACATCCTTATTTTTTAAGAAGCAATCAACATATGAATGATAAGGTAGCTAATGTTTTAATTGCACAATTGTTGTATGCTATATGGCTCAAATTCTGGACGTATATTGGGGGGGGGGAACAAGTGGGATTAATTAGGTTTCCTAGCGTGGACTCTCTTAATCACATGGCCCAGGAAGCCCTATTGAATTATTTCTGAGTGGGGAGGCATGTGGTGTGATTTTGGTTACATAAACTATTTCCCTTCCAGTCTGAACATAGCAAATTGATTTCTGGAGAGCAAATGAAGCATAAAAGTGTCAACAACAACAAAAGGCATAGAGCTGAAACACCAGTGTCACAGCCTTGTCTCGAGAGGAGACAATATCCCTTAATATAATATACAGGCGTCCCTCATCCCTCTGCTCGCAACAGAATACCTTACGCCACCACACTTGAAATTCTGGGCTTAGAAAACTTAGAACTACGCCGCCTTCAGCATGACCTAAGTGTAGTTCATAAAATTATCTGCTACAACGTCCTACCTGTCAACGACTACTTCAGCTTCAACCACAACAATAAACGAGCACACAACAGATACAAACTCAAAGTGAACCGCTCCAAACTCGACTGCAGAAAATACGACTTCAGCAACAGAGTGGTCAATGCCTGGAACTCGCTACCTGACTCTGTGGTTACATCCCCAAATCCCCAAAATTTTAATCTTAAACTATCTGCTGTTGACCTCACCCCATTCCTAAGAGGTCTGTAAGGGGCGTTTATATTCCTTGCAGACAATCCTTCCATTCCCCCACTATCCTGTCAGAGCTGAAGAAGCTTCTTGGATGAGAAGCGAAACGTCTTCAAAAGGAAAAACAAAGAAAGTCCGGTTGCCTCCTGAAAAAAGCATCTTTAGGACAACCATGACCTGGATGACTGAGAATCTCTACAGACCTATTGCTATTATCCTTCTCATCTTTCCTACTACCTTCTCCTATTGGTATCTTATGATTATATCACTGTGTTGTTTGTATGTACATTGAAAGCTTATGCACCGGAGACAAATTCCTTGCATGTCCAATCACACTTGGCCAAATAAAGTATCCTATTCTACTGTGGCCGGCCAAGAAAACAAACCGATGGGTCATTGAATAAATCAACCCAGAGTTCTCACTTGAGAGACAAATCGCCAGGCTCAAATTATCCTATTTTAGACACATGATGTGAAAACCCAGCTCTCTGGACAAGACCCTGAGACTAAAAAAGATGGAAGGAAAGAAAAGATGACCAGCAACCAGATGAATGGACTCAGTTAACGGTGCTATTAGCCGTAAATCATGGTAAGGTTCTTAGCCGAGTGTGCCCCTGGCCAAAATTAATTAAAAGATTAATATCTTTTTATTTATGCATATTTCAAAGCACCTGGGATGATCTCACTGCCGCCACACCAGAAGCAGTTAGATGGTTAGCTTCCTTAGAGATCGAATTATGACCTCTAACCCATTGCAATTCTATGGCTCCACATTATGGTGCTTTTATTACTCTTAATTTAATATATTATTTCCTATATTGCATTGTCCACATATATAGGACGCTTCTTTTAAACTAAATTTGTGTATCCGTGATTGCATGACCTCCGTAGATGCCACACGCTAAATAAAATAAGTAAAAATGTATAGATAACAATAGCACTTAGACTTATATATCGCTTCACAGTGCTTTACAGCCCTACAAGTCTGATAAGGATCTTCAATGCTCTTATCTGGCTGGGCAGGAACGCAGAAGCCTGCTTGTAATTTACTCCAATTAATAAAACAGAATACTGTTCAGTCTTTCGGCCTTCCTGTAAATCAGTATTTTTGCCTTCTGCCACAACCAGCTACCGCTGGCACCATGCATCACTCACTGCCCTTTGATGGCAATCCAGAAGACAATTGCTCAATTGTGATAAAGGCCCACACTTTACACAGCCTGGCCCCAATACAGCATTCTTTCTCTGTCTGAATTAAGCAGGCCAATGCAAAGAAACAGGGGTACACTACACGGCTTCTTCACTCAGCTGTGTTTGGGGGGGGGTGTCAACATGGCATCCCCAATTATGTGATTCAATTCCCTATCCTTTCCTATGTGTTTTCCTATATAGGAAAAACAGGATCAGAGATTTGATTGCTGCCATCTTCACTTACAGAACAACAGAGACGACAAGGACCTTGGAGGTCTTCTAGTACAACCCCTCCTCAGGCAGAAGACCCTCGACTTACAACAGTTCATTTAGTGACCGTTCAAAGTTACAACGCCACTGAAAAAAGGGACTTGTGACCATTGTTTCACAATTACGGCCTTTGTAGTGTCCCCATGGTCACGTGATCAATATTGAGACGTATGGCAACTGACTCATACTTATGACCGTCGCTGTGTCCAAGGTCCTGTGATCCCCTTTTGCAACCTTTTGGCCAGCAGAATCAATGGGGAAGACAGGTTCACTTAACAACCGGGTTACTAACTTATCAGCTGCGGCGATTCACTTAACAACCGTGGCAAGAAAAGTCGTAAAGTGGGGCAAAACTCAAACATCTCAGTTAACAACAGAAATTTTGGGCTCCATTGTGGTCATAAGTTGAGGACTACCTGTATCATTTCAGACAAACGGTTGTTGTATTTAAAAGTGAGGTGATACTGAAGGAACTAGACTGGGCGACCCAGCTTCTAATCCACTTTCAACCACTGGAAACAGAATTACAGAGCTGTGAGGTACCTTGGAGGTCCTCTAGTCCAACCCCCTGCTCAGGCATGAGATCTTATAACATTTCAGGCAAATGGCTGTCCAATCTCTTCTTAAAAGCTTCCAGTGGTGGAGCACCTACAACTTCAGAAGGCAAGCTATTCCATTGGTTGATTGATTGATTGGCTGGTCCTTACTTCTAGATTGCTTCTCTCTTCAATTAGTTTCCATCCATTGCTTCTTGTTCTGCCTCCAGGTGCTTTGGAGAATAGCTTGACTCCTTCTTACTTGTGGCAGCCCCTTATACTTCATTAACTGCCTCCCCATAAATGCGGCTTCATCTCTATGGTGACAGGTGTTGTTTCTTGAGGTGTCCAGGTAACACTAATAGGGAGAGGTTTTATGCAGCTTTACCAACAATTGGTTCTGTCATCCATGCGCGAGGAAAGACCATTCAAAGGCTGAACATCTATTCAATGCATCTAATGCTTGGCTGCTTTTTCCTTAACTTTAGCCTGGCACCATTCATTGTGTTTTGCCTTTAGTTTGAATTAAGCACTCAGCACAAAACGAATCACTGGAACAACAGAATAAAATTAGTTAATTCGGTTCAAATCATCCTTCAGAAACGCCTTTTGCTCAAGGAAGTTAAAGGGAGGGAGGGAGAATATTGCACCGGTCCTGCTCATTCTAGAAAGAGTGCAGAGAAGAGCAACCTAGGTGATTAGGGGTTTGGAGGCTAAAACATACAATGGATGCTTGCAGGAACTGGGCATGGCTGTGAATAGTGAAGAGAAGGACCAGGGGAGACATGATAGCAGTGTTCCAATATTTGAGGGGCTGCCACAGAGAGGAGGGGTTCAACCTGTTTTCCAGAGCACCTGAAGGCCAGACAAGGAATAATGGATGGGAACTGACCAAAGAGAGATTCAAGCTGGAAATAAGGAGAAATTTTCTAATAGAACAATCAACCAATGGAACAGCTTGCCTTCAGAAGTTGTGGGAGCTTCATCACTGGAAGCTTTCAAGAAGAGACTAGACTGCCATCTGTCAGAAATGGTGTAGGGTCTCCTGCTTGGGCGAGGGGGTTGGACTAGATGACCTACAAGGTTCCTTTCAACTCTGTTAATCTGTGATTCTGATTCATTCTCTCAAACTCGCCTATCTTGCAGGATTGTTGGGAAGATAAAATACCAAGGCACTGGCACATAAAAGTAACGGGCGTACAAGTCTTCAAGAGTCAACTCTTTAAATCTACGCATAAATACAGGTAATCCTCAACTTACAACAGTTCATTTAGTGACCGTTCAAAGTTACAACGGCACTGAAAAAAGTGACGTATGACCATTTTTCACACGACCGTTGCAGCATCCCCATGGCCACATGATCAAAATTCAGCCACTTGGCAATTGACTCATATTTATGACGGTTGCAGTGTCCCGGGGGCGTGGTCACGTGATCCCCTTTTGCAACCTTCTGACAGGCAAAGTCGACGGGGAAGCCGGTTTCACTTAACAACCGAGTTATTCACTTAACAACTGCAGCGATTCACTTAACAACTGAGGCAAGAAAGGTCGTAAAATGGGGCAGCACTCACTTAACAGACGTCTCACTTAGCAACAGAAATTTCGGGCTCACAATTGCGGTCGTAAGCCGAGGACTACCTGCCCAAGGCAGGTTTTCTGAGCTCTGAAAAGGAGAAAGCTCTTCCCGTTGGCATACGGTGCGGTGATATAGAAACAGGCCTGTTTCCTCTCTGCATAAGGAATCATTAAATAAATAATTCAGATGCAGCCAGGGCAGAGAGGACACAGAATTACTCCAGTACAAAGGCAGTTATGCAACCTCTTTCTCCCAGGGAGTTTGATCTCCCTGGAACCTCATTTCATTTCAGCCTATTAGCACTTCCTTAATAAATACGAGAGCCAATTTGATTGTCAGGGTTAAGAGACTGTGAGTCTCTTGTCCCGCCTTAGGGACAAAGGCAGTTGGATGATCTTGGACCACCTTGTTGACGATCCTCACTCAGTTAAGGATCTTGGAGTACTCATCTCTAATGATCTAAGTGCCAGAGCACACTGCCACAGCATTGCTAAGAAGGCATTAAAAGTGGTTAACCTAATCTTGCGTAGCTTCTTCTCTGGTAATATTGTACTTCTAACTAGAGCATATAAAACATTTGCTAGTCCAATTCTCGAATACAGCTCATCTGTCTGGAACCCACACTACATATCGGACATTAATACAATTGAGAATGTCCAGAGATATTTCACGAGACAAGTACTACACTCCTCCGTTTGCAACAGAATACCTTATGCCACCAGACTTGAAATTTTAGGCCTAGAAAACTTAGAACTACGCCGCCTTCGATCTGACCTAAGTGTAGCACACAAAATTATATGCTACAATGTCCTACCTGTCAATGACAACTTCAGCTTCAACCGCAACAATACTCGAGCTCACAATAGATACAAACTTAATGTAAACCGCTCCAAACTTGAGTGCAAAAAATACGACTTCAGCAACAGAGTGGTCAATGCCTGAAATACATTACCTGACTCTGTAGTTTCTTCCCCAAACCCCCAAAACTTTAACCTTAAACTGTCTACCGTTGACCTCACCCCATTCCTAAGAGGTCTGTAAGGGGCGTGCATAAGTGCACCAGCGTGTTTACCGTCCCTGTCCTAACGTCGTACTCGTAAAGTATCATGTACTCATAACCATGCTTGTACTTCTTTTTTTTTTCCCCACAATCATGTTTATACTTTATCTGTAATCATATACACGTTTGACAAATTAATTAATTAATTAATTTTCTCTCAGCCCTCGAAAGGAGGCAATGGCGAACCACTTCTGAAAAACCTTGCCAAGAAAACAGCAGGGACTAATCCAGGCAGTCGCCAGGAGAAGACTGACTTGAAGGCCCCAAAATAATAAGAAATAAATAACTGAAAATAATCAAACCAAAACAGGACTCCGGTTCATGGTTATTCGGTGTGCAATTGTCAGCCCACATGAATATATTTGTGCACTGGCCCCTTAATTACAGGTAGTCCTCGACTTACAACCATTCACTTAGTGACCGTTTGACATTGCAACAGCACTGGAAAAAGGGACTTTTGACCGTTTTTCACACCCAACGACCGTTGCAGCATTCCCATGGTCACGTGATCAAATATCAGATGCTGGGTAACTGGCGTGTATTTATGAGGGTTGTTGTGTCCCGGGGTCATGTGATCACCTTTTGCGACCTTTTGACAATCACAATCAACGGGGAAGCCTGATTCACTTAACAACCGTGTTACTAACTTAACAACTGCAGTGATTTGCTTAAAAACCACGGCAAGAAAGGTCGTAACAGAATAACAGAGTTGGAAGGAACCTTGGAGGTCTTCTAGTCCCTTATAAAAGGGGGCAAAACTCACTTAGCAACTGTCTCGCTTCACAACAGATATTTCAGGCACAATTGTGGTCATATGTTGAGGACTATCTGTACAAGCTAACTTCTCCCCTGGAGCAAGGTGAATTTCTGGCCTCAGGAGCTTTTTAGACCCTGGTTGTTAGTTAGGCCCAACCTGTGCTGAAACAGAAGAAGCAAAACTCAGGAATCCGTTTTCACAGTGGAGTTCAATCAATCAGAATAGAGCTGGAAGGGACCTTGGAGGTCTTCTAGTCCAGCCAGCCCCCTGCACAAGCAGGAGACCTTATACCATTTCAGACAAGTGGCTGCCCAATCTCTTCTCTAAAACCTCCAGTGATGAAGCACTCACAACTTCTGAAGGCAAACAGTTCCACTGATTAATTGTCCTCACTGTTAGGATGTTTCTCCTTAATTCCAGGTTGTTTCTCTCCTTGATTAGTTTCCATCCATTGTTTCTTGTCCTGCCCTCTGGTGCTTTGGAAAATAAGTGGACCCTCTCTTCTTTGTGGCAGCCCCTCAAATACTGGAATACAGCTATCATGTCCCTCCTAGTCCTTCTTGTCTCTAGACCAGCCAAACCCAAATCCTGCAATCGTTCTTCATATGTTTTAGTCTCCAGGCCTTTGATCAGAGGTGGGTTCCTCCCGGTTCGCACCGGTTCTATAGAACCAGTAGTAAACCAGTGGTGACATCACGGATCCGGTTCTGTCGGTGCCGGTCCGTGGATGCCACCATCTTTTTTTTGGATATTTTTTTTTGGATATTTTTTTGGGGGGGGAATTTGGGGGAAATTTTTTGAGTTTCCAGCACTTCGCATGCGCCATTTTGTTTTTGGCTTTTTTTTTTGCTATTTTTTGCTTGTTTTGCTTCTGCACATGCGCAGAAGCTGTGTTTTCAGCACTGTGCATGCACACATGCGCATGCAAAGCGCACATGTGCCGTGCGGCCATGCAACGCGCAATGCGCATGCAGCCATGCGGCGTGGGAGGAAGCGAACCGGCGGTGAGGTAAGTTAGAACGCACCCCTGCCTTTGATCATCTTAGTTGCTCTTCTCTGCACTTTTTCCAAAGCCTCAACCTCTTTTTTGTAATGTGGTAACCAAAACTGGATGCTGCATTCCAGGTGTGGCCTTACTAAGGCTTTATAAAGCTGTATTAATACTTCAGGTGATTTTGATTTGATCAAACACTTCATGTTAAGTTCCTTCAAAGGGGCTCAGTGTCGCAGAGGGAGGGGTACTTTCTGAGTCAAACATTGTTTTCCTAAATACCCGTTTCTCCAAACATCTACTTGCTGGAAAACAAACCTTTATGAGTAAGAGGGCACCGAGGCATCAGTTCTTAAGTGCTTGATCAATGCGAAGAGGTTGCCGCTGCGCTGGGTGTGGGTGGCATGTTCTCAAATGAACACTGGGTTGCTTTGCTGGCAATAGCAAGTAGCTTTGTACATTCCCCCCCCCCTTTTTTTTTTGTCAGCTCCTGCCTACATTAACTTCACCTCTTACATAGCAGAAGATAATTTTATACCCTTCCATTCCGACAATGAGTCCCGGGCTTTGCAGCCTGTGTTCAATTAATTCATTCCTTTCCCCTTTTTGGCTCTCAGCTCAACACTTTAAGCCATTGTGTGTCAAACACAGCTTAGTTGCCGGCTAACAATGACATTGATGCGAGTGCAACCACATACCTGAGAGTGCCATTACATAGTTTTAGTTAATGAGAAGGTTAATCGGATTCAGCTTAACATTGCAAACAGGAGACCTTAATTGTGCCTTCAGATTCTCTTTGCCTTTCGGCTGAGCGCAATAGTAGCATCTCTTCCTGTTCGACATTTAAGCAAGAAAAACCAAATGCACAAGTACAGTATAGGTGGTACCTTGCTCAACAGTAGTAACTTTGAGAGGGATCTTGGAGTCCTAATGGACAACCATTTAAATATGAGCCAGCAGTGTGCTGCAGCTGCCAAAAAAGCCAACACAGTTCTAGGCTGCATAAACAGAGGGATAGAATCAAGATCACATGAAGTGTTAACACCACTTTATAATGCCTTGGTAAGGCCACACTTGGAATACTGCATCCAATTTTGGTAACCACCAGAGGTGGGTTCCTCCCGGTTCGGACCGGTTCTATATAACCGGTAGTAACTTGGCAGCCTGGGTCGCTAGAACCGGCAGCGACCCAGGCCTGCCACGCCCTCAAACCGGTTCTTTCGGCTGCACCATAGGTGCTGCCATCTTGTTTTTTGCTTCTGCTCATGTGTAGAAGCTTTTTTTAAGCACTCCGCATGCGCAAAGCACGCGCACACCCGTGCGGCGCGACACTGAGCGAACCGGCAGCGAAGGAAACCAGAACCCACCCCTGGTCACCACCCTATAAAAAAGATGTTGAGACTCTAGAAAGAGTGCAGAGAAAAGCAACAAAGATGATTAGGAGACTGGAGGCTAAAACATATAAAGAACGGTTGCTGGAATTGGGTGTATCTAGTTTAATGAAAAGAAGGATTAGGGGTGACATGATAGCAATCTTCCAATATCTCAGGGGCTGCCACAAGGAAGAGGGAGTCAAACTATTCTCTAAAGCACCTGAAGGCAGGACAAGAAGCAAAGGATGGAAACTAATCAAGGAGAGAAGCAACCTAGAACTAAAGAGAAATTTCCTGACCGTTAGAACAATTAATCAGTGGAACAACTTGCCTCCAGAAGTTGTGGTTGCTCCAACACTGGAAGTTTTTAAGAAGAGATTGGACAACATTTGTCTGAAATGGTATAGGGCCGTGATAGTGAACCTATGGCACGCACGCAGGAAGTGGCACACAGAGCCATCTCTCCAGGCACGCAAGCTGTCGCCCGTTGTTCTTCCGGGTTCCGGTGCACTGGCCAGCTGGTCTTCATACGTGCGGGAGCACCAGAAACTGAAAGAGCAGCCGCCCGTTGCGCATGCGCCCGCCGGGAAGATGATCTTCCAGTTTGCGGCGCGCGCATGCGCACCGGGCAGCTGCTCTTCTGGTTTCCAGCACGAACGCACGCACACGCTCCCGTTTCGGCATTCAGTGCCGAAAAGGTTCGCCAACACTGGTATAGGGTTTCCTGCCTGAGCAGAGGGTTGGACTAGAAAACCTCCGAAGTCCCTCCCAACTTTGTTATTCTGCTATTCTGTTACATTCAAGTTGTTTTCTTTGTCTCTGGAGACTGATAAAAGCTCATTGTTTCTTATTTCATGGAGGATCCAGCACAATGTCTTCAAAATGTTTTCTTCTACCATTCGTACTGACAGCTTTGAACCCGGTTTTTCACTCAATCACCGTTTTGTGATTGGCTTCTAAAGGAAAACCACAAAGTGGTGGTAAACAGGCATTCTCAGGGGGAAAAAATATATTTAAAAAGCACATATAGGCCTGTTACGTGCTTCCTGGAAACGGGTAAGAGGCTGATCAGACAATTTTTGGAAAAAAAATCTTTCAGAGGGCAGACAAGGCCACAGAGATACGCAGACAGAAAAAAACACAAAACAAAACCAAGAAAATAATGAGAAGACTTCTGTCAGAACTCACTTTGTGCAACTAATGTATTAGGTATGATAATAAACCTGGGAAAGGTTTATTATCATCACCTCATGCAGGTGTAATCCAACTTGCTGAACCAAAAACATCATTTGGCTTCATCCATATTTGTTCCTTTACAGTTCTCTCTTACTGCAACCAAGCAGGCAGATTAAATTAAAAATTGGAAATCAGTGTTCTGAAACAGGGATCTCCAATTCCCGGGCTGTGGCCCATTCGGAACCGGGCCGCAGAAGCGGTGAGTACACACAGAGCTCTACATGTGTGAACAGCGGGAAAATGCGCATGCGAAGCTCCAGTTGTGTGAGTGGTGTGCGCGTGTGTGCATGCGCAGAGGGTAAAAGAACCCAAATGGTGGCGTCCGGGCGGGTGGGCGAAGTCTCCCACTTCTGTCGCTACCAGCTATCCGGCGACCCGCAGGCACGGCCAAACCGGGAGCATTTCGCCCCTGCAGTGACAGTGGCACCAAGATGGCGGGCTAACACACGCGGCGACCCCTGTGAAATGGTCGTTCGACCCCCAAAGGGGTCGCGACCCACAGGTTGAGAACCGCTGTGTTAAGTGAATCATGAGGCCGTTAAGCAAATCTGGCTTCCCTCATTGACTTTGCTTGCAGGAAGCCCCCTGGGAAGGTTGCAAATGGCAATCATGTGACCGCAGGACGCTGCAACTAAATATATTGATCGCGTAACTGGGAGGGACTCTTGCAGTCTTCATAAGTTCAAGGACAGGTTGTAGGTTTTTAAGCAGTT
The DNA here is from genome assembly GCA_003457575.1 of Thermophis baileyi. Classification (NCBI taxonomy): domain Eukaryota; kingdom Metazoa; phylum Chordata; class Lepidosauria; order Squamata; family Dipsadidae; genus Thermophis; species Thermophis baileyi. Next base: position 1,632,421 of record QLTV01003267.1, read on the forward strand.
GCTAAATGAATGGTCACCATTTGAGGACTTACAAATTGGAATGGTTTGCCTTCAGAAATTGTGGGTGTTCCATCACTGGAGGTTTTGTAGGAGATGGCCAGGCTGAGTCAGAGGGAGGGGTCAAACAAGTCATAAGTCACGAGTCCCTGCGCAACCAGCGGTGGGTTGCTCCCGGTTCAGCCCGGTTCTGCGAACTGGCAGCGGCAGCGGCAGCGGCGGGAGGCTCCGCCCACCCGCCCGGGACGCTTCTGCGCATGCGCAGAAGCTTCTGCACATGTGCAGAAGCATCGTGCGCACAAGCGCGCGTGAGCATGCTCACGAGCGAACTGGTAGCGATGGGATTTAGAACCCACTACTGCTGTGCACCCACAGTAGATCTAACTCCAGCCCACCTTGAATGCCTTTCTTACCTCCCATGCATTTCCCTTGACTGCTAGTTGGCCAGATTCTTGTAGGTTAAGCTTGCAATAAATCTTTATACTCATTTGAACTGCCTGAATCTGTTGATTTCCCAGGCGCTTGACAGGCTTTTTAAGAAGAGATTTGACAGCCATTTGTCTGGAATGGTATAGGGCAGTGATGGCTAATCTTTTCCGGACTGAGTGCCCAAAGCGCATGTGCGCCCGAACCCCCCAAATGCAATGCGTGCGCGGCCCCCACGCATGTGCCCTGCCCCCACGCATGCGTGCCTCCTGCATGTGCCCCACCCCCCCGCAGCATCCCACTTCCGCAGCACCCCCCGTGCATGAGCACACACCCCGCACACGCCCCGCACACCACGCATGTGTGCATACCACGCACATGCATGGCAGAGACCCAACAACCAGCTGGCTGGCGGGAGGTGCGCACGCATTTGCGGCGGAGCTGAACTGGGGTGACGGCTCGCGTGCCCACAGAGAGGGCGCTCCGTGCCACCTGTGGCACGCGTGCCATAGGTTCGCCATCACGGGTATAGGGTCTCCTGCTTGGGCAGGGGGTTGGACTAGAACAGGGGTCCCCAACCCCCGGTCCATGGACCAGCACTGGGCCGTGGCATGCCAGAAACCAGCTGTGCAAACAAGCGAAGCCCCATCCGTGGGATGCAGGCAACATGCAAAATCACACCCCCTCCAGTCTGCAGAAAAACCTCTCTCCATGGAACTGGTCCCTGGTGCTCAAAAGATTGGGGGCCGCTGGGCTACAAGACCTCCAAGGTCCCTTCCAACTCTGTAATTCTGAATTCTGACTACCTGTATAGGTTTGACAGCCACTAACTGTAAGGGGACATCAGGAATGACATGGAACATGATGTTCTTATAGTTCTTAAGCTAACCCTGACTCTGGTGACTATAAGCAATGCTCCTGGCAATTTTGGTGACAACATTTTGGAGATGATTTGCCAAGACCTTCTTCACAGGACTGAGAGGGAATGACAAGCCCAAACTCACCCAGCCAGCTTTCAACCCTAAGACAGGACTAGAACTTATGGATTCCCACTCCTGGTTCAACTACTACTGTATTATCAAACCTGTTCTTTTCATGGAAGATTGATTGGTTTTACAAAATTTCTCTGGCCACCCATCTTTCACAAATAAATACAGGTAGTCTTTGACATACAACCACAACTGAACCCAACATTTTTGTGGTTAAGCGAGATGTGAGTTTTGCCCCATTTTACGACCTTTTTTGTCACCGTTGCTAAGTGAATCGCTGCAGTTCTTAAATTAGTAACACGATTATTAAGCGATTCTGGCTTCCCCATTGATTTTGCTTGTCAGAAGGTGGCAAAAGGTGAACACACGACCCCGGGACACGGCAACGGCCGTAAGTATGAACCAGTTGCCAAGCATCTTGATTTTGATCACAGGATCGTAGGGAGGCTACAAAGGTGGTAAGTGTGAAAAATGGTCATAAGTCACTTTTTTCACTGCCATAGTAACTTCGAACAGTCACTAAGTGAACGGTGGCAAGTCAATGACTATCTGTATAACTCTTATTAAGAGCTATGCTTGTAACGTGCACTAGGAGGTGCTGTTGCTTATACAGAGAGTCCTCAACGTACCACTGTTTAAGAATGGTTCAAAGCAGGGGCGTCAAACTCAATTTCATTGAGGGCCACATCAGGGTTGTGTTTGAAATCCGGGGGGGGGCAGGGGGGGCATGGCCAGGGTGGGCATGGCCAACCTGACATCACTTGTGTCGGGGGCGCCTGTGGTGGCCCGAGTGCTCTGCCAGCGAAAACGGGCTCCTGAGCTCTGTTTTCGGCTGCCATGGCCTCCTGCAACCCTCTGCCAGTGAAAACGGAGCTCGGGAGGGCCGTGTGCAGCCCTCCCGAGCTCCGTTTTTGCTGGCAGAAGCACCGCGGGCCAGTCCTTCGCTGTTTCCAGGGCGGCCCTGCGGGCCAGATCTAAGTACCCCATGGGCCAGATCTGGCCCCCGGGCCATGAGTTTGACATCCCTGGTTTAAAGTTTTAACAGCTTCAGGAAAAGTGATTTATGACCTGTCTTCACGCTTACAACCATTGCGCAATCCCTGTGGTCACATGATTGCAATTTGGACGCTTGGCAAGCGGCTTGCATTTATGACCGGCTGCAGCATTCTGCGGTCACATGATCACCATTTGGGACCTTCCCGGCCAGTTTCTGACAAAAAAAAACCTTCAATTGGGAAAGCTGGATTTGTTTAATGACCATGTGATTCAGGACACAACCACAGTAAAAAAAATAATTGTAAAATTCAATCCGGTCATGGGGTGACTCACTTTACAACTGCACCGAGTTGCGATGGAAATTTTGGTTCCAATTTTAGTTCAATTAGTATATTGAATATCTCAGGGGTTGCCACAAAGAAGAGGGAGTCAAGCTATTCTCCAAAGCGCCTGAAGGCAGGACAAGAAGCAGTGGATGGAAACTAATCAAGGAGAGAAGCAACTTAGAACTAAGGAGAAATTTCCTGACAGAACAATTAACCAGTGGCACGACTTGCCTCCAGAAGTTGTGGGTGCTCCAATATTGGAGGTTTTTAAGAAGAGATTAGATAACCATTTGCCTGAAATGGTATAGGGTTTCCTGCCTAAGCAAGGGGTTGGACTAGAAACCTCCAAGGTCCCTTCCAACTCTGTTTTCTATTCCTATCCCTATCCCTATCCCTATCCCTATCCCTATCCCTATCCCTATCCCTATCCCTATCCCTATCCCTATCCCTATCCCTATCCCTATCATATTATTTTCCTATTCCAATTCCAGATACAGATAGTAGATTCCTCAGTCTGGCCTATGAACCCAGTTTGGAAGAAATGTCACCTATCATTGTTGGGTTTAGGCCCAACGCTGCTTTATGGAGGAAATAGTGTGATTGAGCACCCAGAAACACAGAACCAATCCCATACAGGTAGTCCTCAACTTATGACCACAACTGGGCCCCAAATTTCTGTTGCTAAGCCAGATAGTTAAGTGAATTTTGCTCCATTTTATGACTTTTCTTGCCATAGTTCTTAAGTGAATCATTGCAGTTGTTAAGTAAGTAACATGGTTGTTAAGTCAATCTGGCTTTCCCATTGACTTTGCTTGTCAGGAGGTCGCAAAAGGTGATCACATGATCTTGGGACACAGCAACAATCACAAATATGAGTCAGTTGCCAAGCTTTTCTCCTTGGTAGTTCCTTGATTTGGGTATTATTTTTTGCTTGATGGGTTGTCTGGTGTTAATCCTCGCTTATCTGGGTATCAGTTGCAGGAGAGGATTTGTTCTGGTCTTTCGGTTTCCTTCTAAGCTTTTGATCGCCTCTTTTGAATGGTGTGTAAACATGGTTTATCTCTATGTATCTACTGATGGCCGAGTTGTCTGAAATCACACCCTGAACACTGGCAGGACAAATTACTGTACATAAACCGGAAGCAAACCCCATACTCCTACGCACTGATGGTGTTACTTAGTTGTGTAATGAAACATTTGCAAGAAACTACCAAGCTCAGAGCATGCTTCCACAGTTCAATCCTGAGCTGCAGATATTTTTTTCTACGGAAAGTTTATTCTCATCAATGCAAGGAGAAATACAAACTTTCTTGGGTTGTGAATTCTTTCTGGGCCGAGGAATGTCCATGTGTAGCTCCAGGTAAGTTCCAAAATCTCAAACATCAAGGGAGGAATTTATAGGTTGAACATACAAAGTGCACGCTATGCCGAACCATGTTTTTTACCTTCAGTCATTATTACAGAATATAAGGACCCATCTAGCCATCCCAGTTCTGTGACAGTTAATCATCATTTGTGCTGGAGATGTCACTACAGGTAGTCCTCAATTACAACAGTTCATTTAGTGACCGTTCAAAGTTACGACAGCACTGAAAAAAGCGACATGACCGTTTTTCACACTTACGACCAAGGCAGCATCCCCACGATCACATGATTAAAATTCAGATGCTTGGAAACTGACTCATATTTATGACGGTTGCAGTATCCCAGGGTCATGGGATCCCCTTTTGCGACCTTCTGACAAGCAAAAGTCCATGGGGAAGCCAGATTCACTTAACAACCGTGTAACTAACTTAAGAAATACAGCAATTCACTTAACAACTGTGGCAAGAAAAGTCGTAAAAGGGGGTAAAATTCACTTAACAAATGTCTCACTTAAGCAAGAGAAATTTCAGGCTCCATTGTGGTCGTAACTCAAGGATTACTTGTAGTTTGCTTCCAGTCATCTCCAGGTCAACTGTTTCCCCCTCCTCATGTCGAAATTTAAGTTGAATTTTCGGTGAAGGGTTAATCCTAAATAATACATCCCCTGTCACTTGCTATTACAATGTCTGCCAGAGAATTCCCTCGCTGCTTCCCAAACACAACACGGTCACGTCCACGTCCATGAAATCAGCAGCAGCTGAGCTCAACTCAAGCTAGACTTTGTATTTTGTGTTAAAATATTAATTAACGATAGGAGGCTTGATATATAAATATCGCACGGGCAAATTAACATCGCTGGGGAGCCTTCTCTTCTACTTTGCAGTTTCTGCAAACAACAACCGCACATCATCTAAATTAAGCTTCTGGGATGTGACTAGGGAAAAAAAACCACATTACTGATTCATATTCTCTCTCTCTCTCTCTCTCATACACACAGATAAAGGTAAAGGTAAAGGTTCCCCTCGCACACACGTGCTAGTCGTTCCTGACTCTAGGGGGCGGTGCTCATCTCCGTTTCAAAGCTGAAGAGCCAGCGCTGTCCGAAGACGTCTCCGTGGTCATGTGGCCGGCATGACTAAATGCCAAAGGCGCACGGAACGCTGTTACCTTCCCACCAAAGGTGGTCCCTATTTTTCTACTTGCATTTTTACATGCTTTCGAAGGAGGTGCTATATGGCAACCCACATTCCCAAGACAGTTGCACCCCCTTTTTCACCAAAATAGGACACCCCTCTAGAGAGTGAATTCATTTTGGTCAACTGGTTTAGAGCTCTTTTTTTTTTTTTAAGGTCATCTTGCTTGATTCTGTCTGCTTTCTATTTCTAGAGGAAAAGGAAGTGTCCTGAGGGAGAAAGAGGGGGTGGGGTGGGGAGACACGTGTAAATGGATCAGCTCATTTTTTTAAAAGTTACATATAATACAAGGAGACTGGTGGGGGAGGGAAGAGGGTGTGTGTGAGCTCCAGCAAATACAAAAGCCATCAGGATTCCAGTGATTAAAACAGGCCCCTTTGTGGAAACTGTTCCGGAATAGAACGGTCTTATCTCAAAAGTATTAAAATGATGCAGTGGATAAATAATTGAAAGATGACTCAATACAGAGCCAACACTTACGAGGTCCCTGTTGGTTCCCATCCTTTCCTTTTTCTCATTTCTCCTCTGCTACCACGCGAAAAACTGTTATAGTTTATAAGGTGCAATCCAAGAAAAGTGAAGCTCTTTATATATCCCATCCATTTAAACAGAATCTTAAGTTTGAGCTTAAATGCCTTGTATTCAAGAAGCTACTTAATTAGCACAGATCTATCTATCTATCTATCTATCTATCTATCTATCTATCTATCTATCTATCTATCTATCTA
>QLTV01003267.1:1650220-1661044 GCA_003457575.1 Thermophis baileyi
CTCAGGCAACCGGCTGAAAAGAGCCCCTCTCTGCCGGAGGTGCGGCTGAGAGACAGAGGCAGGGAAGAGCGCTGGGCGGCTGTTCCCAATGTGGTGTTGATGCTGAGCCACTGAACCGCCGGGCTATAAAGTGAACCGGGAGCCCAGAAGGGCTGAGCTTCAGCCAGAGAGAGAGCGCTGCCTTCCTGGAGGAGGAGACTTTGCATCCCATTTCAAATCCCCGCGCGCAGTTGGAAACTGCTGCGCGGAGCTTTCTTTTCACCTGCGCGGCCGCGCAGCCGCGCAGCTTAGAGGGAACATTGATGAACACCCTTTGAATGGTGTTGGAGTAGGAATGGATTTCCAGAGGAAAAATTGCAGACTACAGGAACCAGGAACACTACTCAGGTGACCCTGAGAACACAGAAGAGCTGAGCTTCAGGCAGAGAGCGAGCGCTGCCTTCCTGGAGGAGGATACTTTGCATCCCGTTTCAAATCACTGCGCGCAGTTGGACACTGCTGCGCGGAGCTTTCTTTTCACCTGCGCGGCCGCGCAGCCGCGCAGCTTAGAGGGAACATTGATGAACACCCTTTGAATGGTGTTGGAGTAGGAATGGATTTCCAGAGGAAAAATTGCAGACTACAGGAACCAGGAACACTACTCAGGTGACCCTGAGAACACACAGATAAACCTCCAAGTGGCCTCAACAACCCTCTAAAAGGATGCAAATGACCAGCTGTCTGCAAAGAGTATAAATCCTGTCTTCAAAGAAAAAAGAAGCACATTTGGGACTATCTGTGGGGAGATTTCCTTTCTTTAAAAAGTGGCTGGCATGGAACTAGTTGCCATTATGGGAGGCTAGGCTGTACTCCCTACCCCCCCTATATTTTTGTCCTGTTTGGGGACAAATGATGATTATGTGCCATCAAGTCACTCTCAACTCCTAGCAACCACATAAATAGATTTTGTTAATGTTGATCTACTCCAGCACACCATGGCCAACTCGCCACAAACAACTTGCCGCGGTCAACTCGCCCGCACAACAACTCCCTCCTCTTGCTATTGGTCTTCTCCTGCTTCCACCTTTCCTAGCATTAGGAGCCTTCTCCAGGCAGCTGGGTCTTCACAGAATGTGTCCAAAATAGGATAATTTTGAGTCTGATCATTTAGGCTCAAGGTACTCTACAGAAGTCAGCCCCTTGAGATCTCATGAACCATACAACCGGAGCACCACATAACCATAAAAATGAAAATATCCACCACAAAAATAACCACCCTCCAACTTTAACCCCCATCTGAACTAGAGCATCAAGGGTTGTCCATCTGACATCCTGGTTTAATATAATTTCTAATCAGTACAAAGAGATGTTCTCTTTCTTGGCTCTCAGATACGTTGCGTTCTCCCTCTCCCATTTTCCTTTTTTTGGGGGTGGGTGGGATAGAGGATCTAACAGCCCATAAGACATTTTAAATGCAGGCTCTGATGAACAAGCCACTTTAACATTAGTTGCTTTGCCTGCTCCCCGGATTCAGACTGCTGCTGCTTTGTCATCCCTCCTGTGCTCTTAACTACTACGGCATTGTCTTGTTTCGTTCTTCTTCTTCTTTGAGAAATGTTCTGCTGCCTAGTGCTAGGCTAGTGCAGGGGTGACAAACTTAAGGCCCACAAGCCGGATCTGGCCTGTGGGGTGCTTAGATCTGGCCCGCAGGGCCCGCCTGGAAATATCAAAGGACCGGCCTGCGGTGCCTTTGCCGGCCAAAACAGGGTGCGGGGGGACCTCATGCAGCCCCCCAGGGCCTGTTTTTGGCCTCCATGGCCTCCTGTAACACTCTGCTGGCCAAAAATGGGCCGAGAGGGGCCTCGCGCGTCCCTCCATGGCCCATTTTCAGCCGGCAGGGTGCTGCAGGAGGCCATGGAAACAGAAAACGGGCCACCGGGGTGCCGCATGAGGCTACCCCCGCAGCCCGTTTTTGGCCAGCAGGGCGCTGCAGGAGGCGTCCGTCCCCATCTCCCCACCACCACTGGCCCATGGAGAACTACAATGCTGATCCGGCCCTCAAAGAAATCCAGTTTGACACCCCTGGGCTAGTGGAAGCTCTGATTCCCTCCACTTTAACTTAGTTCAGCATGGTGCATGAGAATCAGGGTGTGGTGGGATGAAGTTGCTGAACGAAGAGTGGGGAGACCAGAGGTGGGTTCCTGCCGGTTCGGACCGGTTCTATAGAACCGGTAGTGAGAATTTTCCCCTGCTTGCCGAACCGGCAGTGATGGCCGGCTGGACACGCCACCGAACCAGCTCTCTCAGCGGCGCCCAAGGCGCCGCGATCTTGTTTTTTGCTTCTGCGTACGCGCAGAAGCTGGGTTTTTAGCACTGCGCATGCGTGTGAGGAAGCGAACTGGCAGCGAGGTAAGTCAGAACCCACCCCTGGGGGAGATCCAGGTCATTGTTGTCCCCGAGAGCACAGAAACTCTGTGGGAAACTCTGAGCCAACTTCTCAGCCTAAGACCCAGAATCTACAGATAGTCCTCGACTTATGACAAGATAGTCCTCGACTTACAACCACAATTGAGCCCCAATTTTCTGTTGCTAAGCAAGACAGTTGTTAAGTGAATTTTGCCCCCTTTTACGACCGTTCCTGCCACAGTTGTTAAGTGAATCACTGCAGTTTTGAAGTTAGTAATGTCGTTGTTAAGTGAATCTGGCTTCCCCATTGACTTGGCTTGTCAGGTCACAAAGGGTGATCACATGACTCCAGGACACTGCAACCGTCATAAATATGAATCAGTTACTAAATGTCTAAATTTTGAACACGTGATCATGGGGTACTGCAATGGTTGTAAGTGTGAAAAACGGTCATAAGTTATTTGTTCAGTGTTGTTGTAATTTTGGTCACTAAATGAACTATTGTTGAACTATTACAAGGACTAGCTGTATTCTATTCTGTTCTGTGGTGGCGCAGTGATTAGAGTGCAGTACTGCAGTCTGCCAACAATTTGGCAGTTCGAATCTCACCAGGCTCAAGGTTGACTCAGCCTTCAATCCTTCCGAGGTTGAGGACCACTGGTGGGTTGCTGCTGGTTTGGACCGGTTCGCCCGAACTGGTGGCGGAAATTTGCCCCCGCTCGCCGAACCGGCAGCAATGGCCGGCTGGCCACACCCCTGAACCGGTCCTCCGGTCGCCGCTCCTCAAAAGCGGCTGGCAAAGAACCCTCTGTGCATGCGTAAAGGATTCTGCGCATGCGCAGAGGGTCATTTAGCAATAGCAATAGCACTTAGACTTATATACCGCTTTACAGTGCTTTACAGCCCTCTCTAAGCGGTTCACAGAGCATATTGCCAACAATCTGGGTCCTCATTTTACCCACCTCGGAAGGATGGAAGGCTGAGTCAACTTTGAGCCGGTGAGATTTGAACCGCCGAACTGCAGCTAGCAGTCAGCTGAAGTAGCCTGCAGTACTGCACTCTAACCACTGCGCCACCTCGGCTCTTTCCCCGATGTGACATAGGAAGTGCGCAAAACGTGCACTTTCGACGCGATGTGAACTGGTAGGGAAGGTAAGTGGAACCCACCCCTGTTGAGGACCCAGATTGTTGGGGGTAATGTGCTGACATTTGTAAACCGCTTACAGAGGGCTGTAAAGCACTGTGAAGCGGTATATAAGTCTAAAGGCTATAGCTATTGCTATTGCTAAGATAGTTTTTGAATAATCACACATGAAGTTGAGGATATACACAAACAATATACCACTCTGCAGCTCAACATCCTTGAGCTTCTATCTTGTGCATAAGGGTGACAATTGCACAACATCTTGAAAAGATTCGAGTGTGTATATCTGTAGCACATGAACTGTCCTTAGTATTTCTCATCATAGGATTAAACTTTTTGACACTTGAAAAAACGGAAGCAATCCATGGTTAGCCATCACACTAAGAAGCTCCAGATGCATTTTCTAGAAGCCACACCTAGCATGCAAGAAACCTATTAAAAGGTTTGCAAGGCTGATCCATTAATGGAATCCTGTACCTTCCAAAGACATATTCAGGATCTCAGAGAATCAACTAGAGATCATTTGTATTGCTGAGGAAGGAAAAGAGGCCACATCAGAGGTGGGTTGCTGCCGGTTCGGACCAGTTCTTTAGAACCGGTAGCGGAAATTTACCGCCGCTCGCCGAACCGGTCCTCCGGTTGCCACGGCTTGCAAAAATACCCTCTGCGTATGCGCAAAGGCTTCTGCGCATGCGCAGAGGGTCATTTCTGGGTCTTTTGTGAAATGTGACGGGGGTGCACGCGCGAGTAAAATGCGCACTTCTGTCGCGATCAGAACCGATAGGGAAGGTAAGTAGAACCCACCCCTGGGCCACATATTAAATACAAAAGCCCAGTTTAGCAATAGCCCTTAGACTTATATACCGCTTCGTAGTGCTTTACAGCCCTCTCTGAGCGGTTTACAGAGTCAGCCTATTGCTCCCAACAATCTGGGTTCTCATTTTATTGACCTCGGGAGGACGGAAGGTTGAGTCAACCTTGAGCCGGTCAGGATCGAAATCCTGTCAATGGGCAGTTAGCCTGCAATACTGCGTTCCAACCACTACACCACCATGGCTCTTTAGTTTGGTCTAGTGGTTAAGGCATCAGGCTAGAAACCAGGAAACCATGACTTTTAGTCCTACTTTATCCATCAAAGCCGAGTGCCGAAACGGAAGCGTGTGCGCGGGGGAGCACCGGAAACCACAAGTGCAGCTCCCCAGCGTGCATGCGCGGGAGTACCGGAAACCGGAAGAGCAGTTCCCCGGCGCTTCCAGTTTCCAGTGTGCGCATGCGCGCTAGTCACCTGGTCTTCCAGTTTCTGGTGCGCATACACGTGCGAAGACCAGCAGGCCGGCACGCATGCACGCACCAGAAACCTGAAGACCAGGTGACAAGTGTGCATGCGCACCAGGGAGCTTCTCTTCTGGTTTCTGGTGCTCCCACGCGTGTGTTGACCAGCTGTCCGGGACCCGGAAGAGCAACGGGCGATGGCTGGCGTGCCCGGAGAGATGGCTCTGCGTGCCGTTTCCGGCACATGTGCCATAGGTTCGCCATCACTGATCTAGACCTCCCTCAGCTGTGGGAGCTAGGGGACTAGGGGACTCTGGGCATAGCCAGCTAGGGGACTCTGGGCATTCACCCACTCTCAGTCCTAATTGAAGAAGTAAAAACAAAAAAAATATCCCAGAAGGAAGTGGCAAATCACTTCTGCAACGTTACCTAGGAAACGGCATGAACCTCTCCATGAAGTTGCCAAGAATCAAGATTGACTTGAAGGCAGACAAAAAAAAAATATTCTATTTTTTTTGGGGGGGGGGATTCTACATCTATCACCATCTCAATTCCAGGCTGTTAACCAAGATACGCTTTAGCAGGTTCTCCCAATAGATTGCAGCGGAAGAGACAGGCTCAATGTCTCTACAAGAGCTTGGGGTTACTCCAAGGATTGCTTCTGTTTGTTTTTCTTCTTCTGAGAAACGCAGCAGAAAATGTCAGAACAGGACAAACGCCTTGGAAGAAGTTGGACTGAGGCTCTGTTTATCAGAGCAGAGAGTAGGAACCACACATGCCAGTTCCCCTCAAACATCTCTAGGTGTTGCCTATGGACCTCTATAATTATTATTTTGGGGGGGGGGAGGAAACATTTAACATCATTTAAATTAACGTTGCCAAATTTCATGCAATTTCTTTGCTCTCACTGGAGCCCTCTCTCTCCTTCAGACGAGAATGCTCAAATCTTGCAGAATCTCAAGCAGCAGGGCCCAATCAGAGAAAAGCTTTGCCAAGTAATAATTTACCTCAGATGCCAGATAGGATATTGTTATTATAACCCAGCTCCTAATTGCCATCCTGTGAGGGTCAGAACTACACCCTTATATCCCGGATAGCAATAGCACTGTCTTAGACTTATATACTGCTTCATAGTGCTTTACAGCGGGGATCCCCAACCCCTGGTCCGTGGACTGGCACTGGGTTGTGGCATGCCAGAAACTGGGCCGCGCAAACAAGCGAAGCCCCATTTGTGGGATGCAGGCAGCACACGAAACCATGCCCCCTCCTGTCCATGGAAAAACCAGGGAAGGGGTCCCTGGTGCCCAACAGGTTGGGGGCCGCTGCCTTACAGCCCTCTCTAAGCGGTTTGCAGTCAGCATATTGTCCCCAACAATCTGGATCCTCATTTACCGACCTCGGAAGGATGGAAGGCTAAGTCAACCTTGAGCTTGTCAGGATCGAACGCCTGACAGTGGGCAGAGTTTGCCTGCAATACTGCATTTTAACCACCTTGGCACCACGGCTCTGTTGATGCTTCCATGGGCATTTCTACTCAATTAGTCTAGATCTCAAACTGAAAATCAAGATCCCAATAGGAACCCCAAATTATTTATAAGGGAGGTGCCAGAAAAAATATAAGAGGAAAAAAAGAGCACTTCAAAATATGGCAAATGAAGATCAAATGGATGTGTTTGCTGGTAAAAGAGACAATCACTTTTCAGTTAAGCATACTTCTCAAAGTAGGGTACATTACCCTAAATTGAATAAATTTAGGGTAATAACACATAAACCATATTGCCCAATTGCAACAGGGACATTTAAATTGACTTAAAGATTGCCACATGTACTTTTGTATGTACATGTGTATATTTGAAAATACTGAAGTTTTCCTCTCAAGGGAAAATTGACGAAATTACCAATGGTGATTGAAATGACATGAAAATCACTGAGTGATATTTTTTTTGTATAATACTGATAGTCCTCAACTTACAACAGTTCATTTAGTGTCCGTTCAACGTCACTAAATGAACTGTTGTATGTTGAGGACTATCTGTACTGCACTTTAACCACTGCACCACCAGGAGTCTTGTACTCCTTGACTTACAAGAGTTCATTTAGTGACCGAAGTTACAACGGCACTGAAAAAAGCGACTTATGATCATTTTTCACACTTATGACCGTTGCAGCATCCCCCATGGTCACGCGATTTTACATTTGGATGCTTGACAACCGATTCATATTTATGACCGTTGCAGTGCCTTGGGGTTATGTGATCATCTTTTACGATGTTCTAACAAGCAAAGACAATGGGGAAGCCAGATTCACTTAACCACCATGTTACTAATTTAACACAGTGCAGTGATTCACTTAACAACTGTGGCAAGAAAAATTGTAAAATGGGGCAAAACTCACTTAACAAATTTCCCACTTAGCAACATAAATTCTGGGCTCAATTGTGGTCGTAAGTCAAGGACTACCTGCATAGATAGTTTTCGAAGATTTGACCATTCATTCAGCGACTGTTTGAAGTTATGACGGTGGTGAAAGGAAAGGCTTAGGACCGGTCCCCAAAGTCTGATAAGGCTTTCTGATAAGCGGTTTTGGATAACGAAGGGAAAAGTTTAGGAAGCATTGAGTTAAGCAATCTTGGCAGGAAGAAGTTCACGTAATTCACAGAGATCCCACTTTAATGAATTTGCTAATGAGTGACAGCTGGAGTTTTCCTTTTTCAATTTTCGGTAATCAATCACACACACCCCTTTACCATCATTGATTTTGCCAGCATTAAATCTGAAATAAAATTAAAATGTCCATGGAAATCTTTCTTCCTGGATCTTGCAATCCTGAATAGAAACTTGACAGTGTGATCAACTTTAAAAAAAACAAAAAAACAAAAAACAGAGCTACGTTGACAGAATGGAAGATGCCACAAGACATTGCTTCTCACGTCATCCCATTGTAATCCTGCAAAGTTTAAGACTCCTTTTAGATACAGATTAGATTATAACTGTGATGCCTTTTATTTCTTTTGCCAAACCTCATCCCAATGAAAGCAATTTCTTTTAAGGGGTGGGAGACCCAGAAATCAATTCATCGTTTCAGAAGGTCATCCTACCCCAAACTTTTGAGAACTCCTGAGAAAAAGCATGTAAGGCAGGGGTCCCCAAACCCTGGGCTGTGAACCAGTACCGGGCCGGGGCCCATTAGAAACTGGGCCGCACAAGTGAGTGAAGCTTCATCTGCGCATGTGCAGGAGCTACCCTGTTTTCCCCGAAAATAAGACCCAACCGGAAAATAAGCCCTAGCATGATTTTTCAAGATGCTTGTAATATAAGCCCTACCCCAAAAATAAGCCCCAGTTAAGATCATCAGCCAGACAGACGCAAGTAGTACAGTATTTCCCCAAAAATAAGACCTAACCAGAAAATAAGCCCTAATGCATCTTTTGGAACAAAAAATAATATAAGACCCGGTCTTATTTTCAGGGAAACATGGTAGGTAGCTCGGGAAACTATACCCCCTCCCCCGGTACCAGTCCTAGGTGTCCAAAAAATTGGGGGCAGCTAAAGTAAGGCACAATGTGAACATGAATCACAATCATAGTTCACTATGCTGTAAACACCATTTTGGAATGGACCTGCAACTCAGTCATAATTTGTTTTTGTTTTTTTTTAAATATTTCACTGATCTAAACAAGAAATTAACTCGGCACCTTTCCTGTGAGATATATATATTTTAAATGACTTTATTCTGGAAATAAATTAGGATCTGATCTTGGCATATATTTATATAAAGACAGCCACTTCCCCACAAATCCTGTTAAGGGCTAGCAAAGGACATTACGGATTAGGAGTGCTGAATGATGCTGCATCCCAAATTTTGGCCCAAAGGAAGGCAAGGGAGAGATTGGGGATTTCTCAACAACGATGGGTCATCTGTTGGCCAAACTAGAGAGACGGCTTCAGTCACGTTGAAGCCTGAAGTGAAGTTCAAAATATTTATCAGTGTCTTTCAGGCTGGCCCTCTCCAAAGTTCCCCAACAAGGCCCCCACCTCAGCCAGGGCGTTCTGGATGTTTCCGGCTAAGTAAGTGGCATTGGTTTCCTCACAGCAGTTGAAGGCGGTGACGGCAAAATTAATATGGGTAGGCAAAGGGTTGTAGCAAACAGCGTAGCCGTCAGGCACGAGGGGCCCGTAACACATGATACAGTCCGTGCGGGAAGCGACCTGAAAGACAAAGGAAAGTAGGATCAAAAAAACGTCTGAATACAGGTGGTCCTCTGACTTACGACCACAATTGAGCCCAACAATTTCTGTTGTTCAGTGAAACATTAATATTAAGTGAGTTTTGCCCCATTTTACGAAACACGGTTGTTAAATGAATCTGGCTACCCCATTGACTTTCCTGGTCGAAGGTCCCAAAAGGTGATCACATGATTGCAACCGTCTTAAAATATGAGTCAGCTGCCAAGCGTCTGAATTTTGATCACGTGACCATGGGGATGCTGCAATGGTCATAAGTGTGAAAAACGGTCATAAGTCACTTTCCCCCCAATCCCGTTGCAAACAAGGAATCTCTTCCTGAGCTGTTTTTCTCAGCAGGCCTTGTCTCACAATTGCTTCCTGAAACTGACCGGACCTTAATCAGTTTCACACTGGCTTTTATTGTGGGAAAATGAATGTTTTATTAGCATTTATTATCATTGTATTTGCCAATGGTCACTATCTAAGACAGTCAACAAACAGGGACTACCTGTACAGAGAATATCATAACCTGAGTAATACAGGAATATAGCAAAGAAGTACGAATTTGGAGCCAGCTTTCTGTACCTGTCCTGTGGAGAGTTTCCAGTACGAAGCCAAGGTGTAGGAAATATCCATAAAAAGCTCAGGCACATGGAAGCCATCCGCTATGGCCTCCATTTTCAGTCCAAGCAAATGGCAGTCGATGCCTTGCCCATCCAGAGCCTGCAAGACATCGCACAAAATCAGCTATCCCTGGAAGGTGGATTGAACTCATATATGCTCAACACACTAAATCTAGGGTCCCCAAACTTGGCAACTTTAAGATTTGTGGACTTCCAACTCCCAGAATTCAACTCCCATGGCTGGCTGAGGAATTCTAGGAGTTGAGGTCCACAAGTCTTAAGCGTTGTCAAGTTTGGAGATCCCTGGTTTAAACCATGTTTATTAACAACCTGATGTTTTTATACAGCATGTTAAGCCAAAGGGAAATGGGCAATTTTTTTTTTTGCCAGAAACTGAAAGTAAACACCAGAAACTGAAAAAAACAAACAAAACAAAAACCCCCGCTGAAAATCACAATCACATGACCACAGAACATTGCAAACAGCCATGAATGCAAATTCTGAATGGACACTAAGCGATCTGTCATTAACCTATAGCCTCTGTCCATTCAGTGAAATTCAGCAGGCTGGGTGTGTTTTGGTACCCTTCAAGAAAACACTGTGATTCATCTAGATCAGGGGTGTCAAACTCGATTTCATTGAGGGCCGCATCAGGGTTGTGTTTGACCTCAGGGGGCCAGGGTGGGCGTGGCCAGTTTGACATCACTCGTGTTGGGGACGCCTCTGGTGGCCCGTGGTGCCTCTGCCAGATCTCGCAGGATTACAACAGCGAGATCAATGGCCCCAGGCCTGCCGGAAAAGCCAGGTCTTCACCGCTTTCCAGAAGGCCAATAGGGTGGGGGCAGTCCGGATCTCAGGAGGTAACTGGTTCCAGAGGGCTGGGGCAGCCACAGAGAAGGCCCTCCCCCGCGGGCCCACCAGTCGACACTGTTTAGCTGACGGGACCTGGAGGAGACCAACTCTGTGGGATCTTACCGGTCACTGGGAGCTATGTGGTAGAAGGCGGTCTCGAAGATAGCCTGGTCCTGAGCCATATAGGGCTTTAAAGGTAATAACCAACACGTTGAATTGTGCCCGGAGACCAATAGGGAGCCAGTGCAGCTCGCAGAGGATTGGTGTAATGTGGGTGTACCTAGGTGCACCCACGACGGCTCGCGCATCCGCATTCTGGACC
>QLTV01003267.1:1661135-1713910 GCA_003457575.1 Thermophis baileyi
CTAGGAGGACACCCAGTTTCCCCCCCCCCCCAGAACCAAGGATGGACAGTCGACATAGTCTTTGGGAGGCAATACCCCACAGCCACTCGGTCTTGTCTGGGTTAAGTCTGAGCCTGTTGACTCCCATCCAGACCTTCACAGCCTCCAGGCACCGGCACATCACATCCACCACTTCACTGAACTGACGCGGGGTAGAGATATACAGCTGGGTATCATCAGCATATTGCTGATACCTCACCCCGTGGACTTCAACTCCCAGAATTCTCTAACCAACATGGCTGACGGGGGGGAGGGAATTCTGGGAGTTGAAATCCACATGCGTGGATCCAAGTTGCTAAAGTTGAGAAACACAGCTCTAAACTAGTAAATAAATATTTCATTAACAAATAAACCTCTCATCATTTATTCCATTTTCCTTGCCCAAAAAATATTGCTGTCATTCATTGTCCCAAAGAAGGTGACATTCCACATTTTTAAGGTTCTAAAATTATTTCTGCAGAACAAGGCCAACTCTGGAAGGTCAGCAATTCATAACAGGAGAGTCAGGATTGTGGGGTGGTTAAAGGTGTTGGGCTAAAAATGGGAAAAACTTTAAATTCTAATCTTGCCTTGTGCATGAAATAAGGGCTCGTAATATAAGCCCTACCCCAAAAATAAGCCCGAGTTAAGATCATCAGCCAGACAGACGCAATTAGTACTGTTTTTCCCTGAAAATAAGACCTAACCAGAAAGTAAGCCCTAATGCATCTTTTGGAGCAAAAAATAATATAAGACCTTATTTTCGGTCTTATTTTCGGGGAAACACTGTAGCACGGTAAAACCCGGAGGGAGAAACCTTACGTGTGAAACCAACTTGTTGACTTCGGGCCAGTCACTTTTTCTCAGCCATAAGAAGCCAGCAATGGCAAACCATTTTTGAAAATGTTGCCAAGGAAAACGTTGCCAACTTCAAGGCTGACTTGAAGATATTAAAAACTAGCTAAATAACCGTGCTTCGCTACGAAACTATGTGATAGGGCTTGATAAATTGACACTTAAAGCTTGAAAATTAATGAGTAGTTAAAAAAGTGACTGTATTATTTCGTTAGAGACGGTAAAGTAAGTTTCTGTTACAGATGAAGACATTATTGTAAGTGTAACAACAATGAAATAGATGGGCTTAAGCCCTTTAATCCCAGCAGCAACCGTGGCTGTTTTGTCTATGTAGCCAGGCTAATAAGTTGCATAGCATAGACTTTCAATTCGTCCCTCAGATGAATTGCTCAGGACCTCCCTGTAAACAACATTCCTGTTCCGGTGTTTTTTGCCTCTTTTCCCTTTAACTGGTGTTGCAGTAGAAGGAACAGATTCGTCTGAACTGAGGAGGAAAATAAGGGGAAAAAATCTGTCTCTGCCTACCAGCATCCATCGGTATTCATCTGGCTAGCGTCCTGTTAGTGTGTGAGAGAGTTGAGGGGAAACTCAAACAGTATTTGCTGTGTGAGCAAGGAGACAGGGAGGAGTCTGTGCGTGGCTTAGCTCAACTGTTCTGTAGTAAAGCTGCTTGCTGCTGTGAAAGCAGAAGCGAAACTGAAACTCCTCTGCTTGTGTTTTGCATTTGGATCAGATTTCTTTTCAGGTGGGGAGGGGGAGTAGAACTCCTCAGCATCAGAGCGTGTTAATAATAATATAAGAAATACTCATGCTGCGATGGTCATTTTGAAAAATCCTTTCTTAGTGAGCACCTAGAAGCCAAGAGGAACACATGCAAATTTCAAGTTTGTAGGTTTTACGGTTCTGGAGATTTCGTGATTAATGCGTGAGTGGTTTTCGTTTATATATATATATAGATAAATATTCCTACCCAACACGCTCTAGGGAGATAAGTTACCTGCTCTGTCAGGGTGCTGTGGAATTCAACTGCTTGTTTCAGGAGAGATAATCTTTCAGGGGCCTAGTGAAGAAAAAGAGACGTGGATTTTAGATACCAGAAGATGCCTGCAAGACACAGGAACGTTCAGACCATACACCCTGAAGAACGTTCCAAGAACCCATTGAAAGTCTCACTACTAACATACAGGTAGTCCTCAACTTATGACCAGAATGCAGCCGGACATTTCTGTTGGTAAGTGAGACATTTGTTAAGTGAATTCTGCCCCATTTCTTGCCACAGTTGTTAAGTGAATCACTGCAGTTAATAAATTACAGGTAGTCCTTGCCTTTCGACCACAATTGAGCCCCAAATTAAAGTTGTTAAGTGAGAAATTTGTTAAGTGAGTTTCCCCCCATTTCACAACTTTTCTTTCCACATTTGTTACGTGAGCCATTGCAGTTGTTAAGTTAGTAACCCGGTTGTTAAGTGACTCTGGCTTCCCCACTGACTTTGCTTATCAGAAGGTCGCAAAAGGTGACCACATGACCACAGGAGACTGCAACCATCATAAATGTGTTCACCTTCAGGGTGTCAGGCCTGGAAGCCATCTTGGGCCTTGGATCTTCAGGCCTGCCACATTTAGTGCTGTGGGAAACTGGGAGGAGGGATTGTAGGGAGATGGGGTGATATATAGTCATAACAACATTCCTTTCTCCGAGAGTCAAGGCCACTCTGCCCTGCACCTGGAGGGGTGTGTATGGGAGGCATCTCCAGTTGGGACGGTGCATTGATTGGACCATGTGATGGACGTGTGGATGCAGGGGAAGGGACTCGGACGTTCTTTTGGCTGGGGAAAATCCGGAAGCTTTCTGATTCCAGTTTTCCCCGATGTGCCAATATGACAACTCTAATAAAATGGAACTTGCTGGCCTCGGAGTCTTCTTTCGTTGGGGGTGTTACTTGGAACCCTGACACAGGGTTGACAAACCAGTTGTCAAGCATCCGAATATAAATCACATAACCATGTGTATGCTGTAGTGGTCATGTGTGAAAAATGGTCATGTCACTTTTTTCAGTGTCGTAGTAATTTTGAACAGTCACTCAATGAACTGTTGTAAGTTGAGGACTACCTGTAGTAACACAGTTGTTAAGTGAATCTGGTTCCCCCATTGACTTTGCTTGTGAGAAGACCACAAAAGGCGATCACATGACCTTGGGACACAGCAACGGTCACAGATATGAACCAGTTGCCAGGCATCTGAATTTTGATCACGTGGCCATGGGGATGCTGCAAAAGTCGTAAGTGTGAAAAATGGTCATAAGTCACTTTTTCCGGTGACGTTGTAACTTTGAAATGGTCGCTCAATGAACTGTTGTTAAGTCGTGGACTACCTGTATGTAGAGAAATCTAATGCTGACATGGGTAGAGGCAGTCCTTGACTTACGACCGGTTTAGCGGCCATTCAAAGTTATGATGAACTTCTCCAGGGCGAGTTACAATCAAAATTCGAAGTTCTGATGGCTGCCACCACCAACCTGCAGTCACATGATCACATTTTGGGCACTGAACAACCAATCCACATTTTACGGTCATTTACAGCATCCCATAATGGTGGAACCGTGATTTACAACACTTTTTTTTTTGCTGGAAACTGTTGTTTACTTAATGGTTTCCAGCAAAAAACACCCTTTTCAGACAATAGATTTGCTTAATGACCTCTGCGTTCGCTTAACAACCACTGCATTTGCTTAGTGACTGCCACAAAAAGGTTGTAAAAACAGGCATGGTCATGTAGTGACCCATTTAACAACCAGCATGACTTATGGCTCTAATTCTGGTTTCAATTACGGTCATAAGTCGAGGACTATCCGTATTCTCAATTTCAAGCTGCATGGGAAGGAGATTGTCATAGGTAACAGTAGACTTTCCTACTTGTCCCAAGACCAAAGCCAGAACAAGACCAAGACTTCTTGAAGAGAAAAATTGACTTCTCCATACACAGAGACTAGCAGGATTGGCGGAACCAAATTCCACCCCATATGACTAATCCAGAAACGCCTCTGAAGGCCCTCAAATATGCTGACCAAACAAGCCGGACTGTCTTTCAATAATTGGGGTACTATTACTTGCCTGGAATGGTCCCTCATTCTACTCAATGACATGATGACAAGAACCAACCTAGAACTAAGGAGAAATCTCGGTGACACTTAGAACAATTAATCAGTGGAACGACTTGCCTCCAGAAGTTGTGGGTGCTCCCCAATACTGGAAGTTTTTAAGAAGAGATTGGACTGCCGCTTGTCTGAAATTTATTTTTATTTTTATTTATTTTATAAAATTTATATGCCGCCCAACTCCCGAAGGACTCTGGGCGGCTATAGAAATGCTATAGAGTTTCCTGCTCGAGCAGGACTAGAAGACCTCTAAGGTCCCTTCCAACTCTGTTATTCTGTTATCATCTAGGGGTTGTGGCTTTTCCATTTTGGAAGGTTTAAAAAAAAAAAGCTGGATTGCCACTTCTCAAGTATGGTTTAACTGGCTTTTCCTGCAGTTGCAGAAGCTTGGACTGAATAATCCTTATACAGTAATTCATTCAGCTCCACAATTGTATTCTTCTAGGAATTATCATTGGAAGCACAACACACGATTGGAGCAAGACAAAAACCATCGGCCACACTACCACCCGCCACACTCGTGAGTTCATTGAAGCCAGGCACTTCGCAAGCAATCCCATCAACAGACACATTGACCTACAACCTGCCTACGAACCCCTCAGAATCCAAATCAACCACACAGCCAACCAGAGACGGCACCGACCCTCAACCAACCCAGGGGTGAAATTCAGCAGGTTCGGACAGGTTCTATAGAACCGCTGGCGGCGATTATGCGCAGTTCGGAGAACCGGTAAATCGCACCCCTGACTGGCCCCTCCCCTCCCACTCACTCCTTCTCGGGCTCATACACACAGAGCAAACATGAGAAGGAGGCGAGAAGCAGCCAGGTTGAACGCTAGAAAACTTGGCCGAACTTTTCTGTCGGTTCTGTGGGTGTGGCCTGGTGGGCATGGCCTGGTGGGGTGGTGCTGCCCCACCTTGCTGTGAGTGACGTCAAGTTGGCCATGCCCACTCAGTCACATGACCCCACCACCAAGCCACGCCCACCAAGCCACGCCCACAGAACCAGTGGGAAAATTTGAATGTCACCCCTAAACCAACCCACGCAATTAACTAAGGAGAAACTTCCTGACAGTTAGAACAATTAATCAGTGGAACAGCTTGCCTCCAGAAGTTGTGAATGCTCCAACACTGGAAGTTTTTAAGAAGATGTTGGATAACCATTTGTCTGAAGTGGTGTAGGGTTTCCTGCCTAAGCAGGGGGTTGGACTAGAAGACCTCCAAGGACCTTTCCAACTCTGTTATTCTATTCTATTCTATTCTATTCTATTCTATTCTATTCTATTCTATTCTATTCTATTCTATTCTATTCTAATTTCTCCCCCCACCCCACCAGTTCACCTCCCAATGGCCCTGACCTGATATAATCTCTTTATCACAAGACCCATCACGAGACTCACTGATGACTAACAACAGACGCATCACAAGAACCTTATTTGACACACCCACACCTGAAGCCCTTATAAACAGAAGAACCACTGACATCCCCTAAACTCAGCTGAAGATGTTAGCCAGCCTGGTAACAAAATGTTCGGAAACCCTCGGAGAACGAACCTTCACTCTCATCCTATACCCGAACTACAGATATTCACCACTATTGCAAAACACGTAACTCAATTACTATCAACCTTTTTTTTGGAGGGATAATTGAATACTAACCAAGAGAAACGAGTGCGGAGCTCAAGCACTCTCTCTCTCAGCAAGCCTACTTCAATATCCAGGGGGAGATGGGGACTTGATGAAGTGGGGTTGTCACCCCAACCTTAAAAAAATAATAAAAAAAAAGACCACCAAGGTGGAAAGCTGAATACCTGGCACTTCTCGTCAGTCATTGCCTGGGCGAAGGCCAGCACAGCCGAGGTAGCAGAGCGTATGATTTCTGAGCGGCCCTGATGGAAGCGACGAAGCGAGGCTGTCTCTGCGGTGGGACACAATTGCCCGTGTGCTCTAGGAGGGGGGGGGGAAAGGTCAGTTGTAATACACACCCTGTGTGCACTGTCGGAACTATGCCTCCTAGGTGAGAAACCCTACGTGGACAAAAGAAGATTTCCTCCCCACTCCCACTTTCCCACTGAAAAGGTTCTGTAAGGACTTGCCTCTCCTGTCCCCTCAAGAAAGCAGAACTCTTGAAACCGGCAGCATTTCAAAAGGAACTTTTATGGGGAGATAGTGATAGCAAGGAGAATAGGCAGGATCTAAACGGTTCCCGCTCAAAACCGTTAGGTTAAAAGTTGTAGAAACCCCTCCCCTCTCTCCAGTCCGAGGTGAGCCAATCCAGAGGTGTGAAGTTGTTGTGAGAACTTTGAGCTGAGGTGGTGACGCTTACTCGTCCCTCCGGCTCTGAGACAAAACAGAGGGCCGCAGGCTCATCCCTCCCCCCTCCCATTTCCCAGGAAGGTACATCAAAGTAAACGAAAGACCAGAAATAAGATAATAAAATATCACCAGGCCCCCTCCAACCAGAATGGCAGCGTCCCGATAGGGATCTATGGGGACTTGACAGGTTCAGTGGTTCCCAACCTTTTCTATGACCCCCATATCCCTAGGAAATGTCTGTGGAGATTCTCAGTCATCCAGGTCCTGGTTGTCCCGAAGGTGCCTTTTTTTTTCAAGAGGCAACTGGACTTTCTGGTTTTTCTTTGAAGACGTTTCACTTCTCATCCAAGAAGCTTCCCAGAGCTGAAGAAGCTTCTTGGATGAGAAGCGAAACGTCTTCAAAAAAAACCCCAGAAAGTCCAGTTGCCTCTTGAAAAAAGCACCTTTCGGACATCCCTAGGAAATGTTTCATTTTATTTATTTATCTACAAACAGCCCTCAACTTACAACCACAATTCAGCCCAAACTTTCCAATGCTAAGCAAGGCAGTTGTTAAAGTGAGTTGCACCCCGTTTTATGGCCCCTTTGCCACAGTTGTGAAGCAAATCACTGCAGTCGTTAAATGAATCATGTGGTTATGAAGTGAATCTGGCTTCCCCCATTGATCTGACTTGTCGGAAACTAGCTGGGATGGTTACAAATGGGGATCCCGTGATCCCGGGACACTGCAACCGTCATAAATATGAGCCAATCGCCAAGCATCCAAGTTTTGATCATTTGACCATGGAGATGCTGTAATGGTCGTAAGTGTGAAAAACGGCCATAAGTCACTTATTTCAGTGGCGTTGTAACTTTGAACATCACTAAATGAATGGTTGTAAATTGAGGACTAACTGTATTTAAAACATTTACATAGCTGCCCATCTTTCAACCAATCAAAAAGTTCACACCGCCTTTAAAAGTAGTCGTGAGGTATGGCTCATCACTAAGGGACCCACAAAGCCACTACGAGTCGCACCCCCTGAAAATCCATCTCCAGGCACCCGAGATTGGGAACTCCTGTTTCAGATTCTGGATCCTACCCTCGTCCTCCCACTTCTCCAAGCCATCCTTTGACTTCACCTGCCAGCTCACCTGTAATGCGCCAGCTGCAGCACTACCTGCATGACCGAGTCAGGCCTCAAACTTTGGCTTTTGAGAAACTCCTTCCCAAAGCCGTCATAGGTGAAACAACGGATGTCCAGGTCGCTGATGAGGCTGAGAGAGAAACAAGAGAGAGACTCAGAACTCAGGCAGATGCAGGGTCAGATGTAGAGAAACGATTCGCTCCTGCAGGCCCTTGATGGGATACCTATGGCATCGTCTCCTGAGGCCCACCCTGCTCCCTGCCCCATAGACATTTTACATTTGTTTGACGTTACAGTATTTTAATTAAAAGCAACTATAGAGGGAAGACTGCAGCCACAAAATAGAACACCATCAAATGAGGAAAACTAAAATTAACCCTTTTGGGAGATAGGGTTACCCTGGACTGCCATCTGTCAGAAATGGTGTAGGGTCTCCTGCTTGGGCGGGGGGTTGGACTAGATGACCTACAAGGCCCCTTCCAACTCTGTTAATTTTTCTAGAAAAGATCCAAAGATTATGTTGGGAAAGACAGAAGAAAAGAGAAGATGACCAGCAAGATGGATGGACTCTGTTGTTAGAGTGGCGATGGAGGCACTATCGGAAGAGCTGAAGGACCAGACTGGGAGCAGTTCATTATGGGGAAAAAAACACCCTATCTATATGATTGATAAGATGACAATGGTGCATAATCAATCAAGACAAAAAAAAAAGTTCCAGAACAAGAAACAAAAAGAACCAGGTAGTCCTCGACTTACGGCCACAATTGAGCCTAAAATTTCCGTTGCTAAGTGAAACATTTATTAAGTGAATTTTGCCCGACCTTTCATTGTCACAATTGTTAAGTGAACCACTGCAGTTGTTATGTTAGTAACCCGGTTGTTAAGTGAATCTGGTTTCCCCATTGGCTTTGCTTGTCAGAAGGCCCCAAAAGGGGATCACGTGATCCCGGGACACTTGCAACCGTCATAAATATGAGTCAGCTGCCAAGCTTCTGAATTTTGATCATGTGACCATGGGGATGCTGCAACGGTCGTAAGTGTGAAAAAGAGTCATTTTTTTCAGTGGTGTTGTAACCTTGAATGGTCACTAAATGAACGGTTGTAAGTCGAGGACTACTGGTGTTTTCCACCCCTTCAGTGGGGCTGACAAGGTGCGCTACCAAAACAGGCCACCCCGGAGCACACGCCCTGCTTACTCACACATCCAGGTTCTGCTTTGCACGCTCAAGGTCACGCTTGACTTCTGGAGTGATGGAAAAATAAAGTTTTTGGGGTAACTGTAGAGGGATCATTGGGCTGCGTGTCATGACTGGATCTTTGCTGAGGGAAAAGAAAGGGAGGAAAGATGCTTTACATTTAAATGTTTTTAACGTTTTTATTTTTAATAATGACTTTTTATATTTTTATAAGTTTTTATATAGGGGTTGCTTTTGCTGATTGTTGCACGACACCCAGAGTCGCTTCTTGTGAGATGGGCGGCCATATACCGTATTTTTCGGACTATAAGACGCACCTAAATTTTGAAGAGGAAAACAAACAAACAAAAGTTTTTGGCCTCCGTGCACCCCATTTTCAGGCCTTTTTTTGGGCCTTTTTCAGCTTTTTTTCTGCCTGTTTTCGAGGCTTTTTTCGGCCCATTTTCGAGGCTTTTTCCGGGTCATTTTCGAGGCTTTTTCCAGCCCAATTTTGAGGTTTCTTCCGGGCCGTTTTCGAGGCTTTTTCCAGCCCATTTTGGGGGCTTTTTCCGGCCCGTTTTCGAGGCTTTTTTCAGGCCATTTTCGAGGCTTTTTCCGGGCCGTTTTCGAGGCTTTTTCCGGCCCAATTTTGAGGCTTTTTCCAGGCCGTTTTCGAGGTTTTTCCTGGCCCAATTTTGAGGCTTTTTCTGGGCCATTTTCGAGGCTTTTTCAAGCCCGTTTTGGGGGCTTTTTCCAGGCCGTTTTCGAGGCTTTTTCCGGCCCAATTTTGAGTTTTTTTCCGGGCCGTTTTCGAGGCTTTTTCCGGCCCAATTTTGAGGCTTTTTCTGGGCCGTTTTCGAGGCTTTTTCCGGCCTGTTTCGGGCAGGGGAAAAATAGCCCCAAAAAAGCCTTAAAAATGGCCCGAAAAAAGCCCCCAAAACAGGCCAAAAAAAAAAAAAAAAAAGGCCTGAAAAAGGCAGAAAAAAGGCCCAAAAACGGGGCATGCGGAGGTCAAAAAATGGCCAGTGGGTGGGCGGGGCTTCAGCAATATTCGGTCTATAAGACGCACAGTCATTTTCACCCCCTTTTGGGAGACAAAAAAGTGTGTCTTATAGTCCGAAAAATACGGTAATTGTGATTAATAAAACTAAAACAAACAGGCACCTAATTAAAATTCTCCCCAAAGGTGCTTTTTTCAAGAGGCCATTGGACTTTCTCAACAGACATTCACCTAATTAAAATATACAACCATCCCTGTAGCCAGGTTCATACTCTTGAACTAAGTCCTAACATGGTTTATTCATTCTGCCATAGAGTTATGAGGGGAGCTTAGCATCCCTTGTCACTGGCTAGTTCAGAGCTGCATCTCAAGGACTATGGTCTTCTGAATGCTTTTGGCAGCACCAGTTCGAAATCTGCCCAGGGGAGTCAAGTCAGGCTATCTATCCCCACAGCTTCATCACAGCTTCCCCAATAGGGAACATTACCAATAATCAAGGACGTAATCGATGACCGTGGCAATCAGCGGCCCCTCAGCGATGGCTTGTTCGTAAAGGACCCCACAGGTGCCATCTTCACCAATAATGAACTGAAGGCCAGGGGAAAAGAACGAGTGGAAAGAAGGAATAGAAATGGTTTATTAGGCACAGAAAACATAAAATTAAAAAGCTGGTTTCAGCTAGAGCAGGATCCCCAACCCCCAGGCTGAGGCCCACTACCGGGCCATGGCCGGTTCGGAAGTGGGTCGCGCAACTGGCGGGCCGGTGCACAGGCGCGCTCCTCTACTTACGCGAGCGGCCAGGACGACACATGCACACACCGACCCACTGCTTGCGTGGGCCAATTCATCTCCCCCCACGTCCAGGCCACCAAGCCATAACGGTTGGGGACCACTGAGCTAACGGATTCGCTCATCTTTTTATTTTGGATGATGAAAAAAGCAGAATAAAATAATGTGTATTCCTAAATACAATTTTTAAATGTATTCCTTACTTGTCACTGGCTGACTGCTTACCAACCCAAGTTACTGTTTGTTAGGTAGCCATATAGCTTTCTTAAATCATTTTTTTTTAAAAAAAAAAAACCATGCCATTAAATAGAGATCGGCACAGCACACAGGCCAAGTCTCGTTCTGTTCGTATCAAGAGAAATGGACAAAACTCTAAATGCTTAAATTTTGATCTAGGATTTGGCCTGCGGAAGCCGTCCCATCTTTTTAAAAAAATAATTCTAAAAATGTTCAAAATGGTTATGATGTAACTGAAACTTGGAAGCTTTTTGAGATGCTTCCTTCTTAAATCTCATGTGAAATGGCACAATATTGATTATCCCAGCTTAATTACCAAGAACATAGAATAATAGAGTTGGAAGGGACCTCGGAGGTCTTCTAAGCCAACCCCCTGCTCAAGCAGGAGACCCTATATCATTTCAGACAAATGGTTGTCCAGTCTCTTTTTGAAAGCCTTCAGTGATGGAGCACCCACAACTTCTGAAGGCAAGTTGTTTCATTGGTTAATTACTCACTGTTAGGAAATTTTTCCTTAGTTCTAGGTTGCTTCTCTCCTTGGTTAGTTTCCAACCATTGTTTCTTGTTTTGCCTTCTGGTGCTTTGAAAAATAGTTTGACCCCGATCTTCTTTGTAGGAGCCCCTCAAATATTGGAACAGTGCTATCATGTTTACCCCTAATGCTTCTTTCCATTAGACTAGACATACCCAATTCCTCTAACTGTTTTTCATACATTTTAGCCTCCAGCCCCCTAATTAGTTTTGATGCTCTTCTCTGCACGTTTTCCAGAGTCTCAACATCTTTTTTGTATTGTGGTGACCAGAGTGTAGTCTTACTAAGGCTTCGTAGAACTACGAGAACTTCATGAGATCTTGATTCTATCCCACTATTGATGCAGCCCAGGATTGCATTGACTTTTTTGGCTGCTGCCGCACACTGCTGGCTCATATTTAAGTGATTGTCCACTAAGACTCAAAGATCCTTCTCAGAGTTACTGGCATTGAGCCCAGTTTCACCTAATCTATACTCGTACAGTTGGTTTTTTTCTTACCCAAGTGTAGAACCTTACTTTTATCTATATCTTTATCTTTTTAACCTTACTTTTATTTATTACTGTACAACCGAGGATCATATGTCTTTATGCTTCCAAACTGAAGCCTAATTCAGATCCTGCTTTGATTCTCACCTGCAGCGTCTTGTCAAACCAGCGATTGCCGCTGTTGGAGTAGCTCCCTCCACCGTGCAGCATCTGAGCTGCTAAACGGCTTTGGGCATGAGCATCGGACACCTTCAGGATAGGGGCATCCAGACAGACGGTGAAGAGGCTACGTTGGATCTTGAGAGCTGATTCCTGGTTCAGCCTGTCTGGAACAAGAAATACCAGATTTAATTCCCGACATCAAGTTGGCCACGCTCACTCAGTCACACGACCCCCCCCCACACCAAGCCACACCCACAGAACCAGTAGGGGAAAAATTTGAATGTCACCCCTGCTTGGACTGGATTACAATTATGTGGCCTCAAGTATGCGCCTGGCCTGGCTTGAAAACAAGCAACATTCTATGTTAATACTAGAGTTTAATGCCAGATTTTGCATACTGTAGGTCCATTTAATCTACAATCAACAATCTGTAATTGGCAGCCATTTCTATGTACTATCCTGGAAATTTACCTCTGCTGTTAGATCTTGTATTATCATGTTATTTATGCTATTGTATTTTTATTATTAGTTGAATAATAAAAAATACAATAGTATAAATAGCTTTTCTGCCTGGAAAAGCAATTTACTATTAAACAATGGGGTATAAATTTAGAAATAAAAAGTTTAGTGGAATATGAAGAATAAGTAATACATGTTTGCCAGTAATATCTGGTAGAAGAGATAGGAAAATGGTTATAGGAAAGAACTGTGGAAAGAACGTTAAACGCCCACCATGGCCACGCCCAACTCCAGCTACCCCCACCCCCAGGCCCTCCGAGGTCAAACATATCCCTGATGGGCCCTCAATGAAATCAAGTTTGACACACCCTTAATGTTTAAAAGAAGCCATTTGTTACATCTGGATCCAGTCACAGGGGAATAGCAAGAAAATAAAATTAGGAGCAGTTTGACAGTTGACCTTGAGAGGCAGGGCTCCCCTTCACTCAAAATGGAGAATGAACAGCCATCTAACATGGATCCATTCATCTGGATTCCTGCATGGAGCGGAGGCTTCATGATCGAAGGCTCATACCTTCTACCTCTCAAAACATGGCTTCCCATACCTTTCATGAGACTAGTGAAGGCCTCTCCCCAGGTATGTCGGTGGTCACTGGTGAGGACTCCCAAGGGCTCTTTATTCAACTTCCAAGAAAAGGAGCGGATTTTTAGGAGCTGCAGGTAGAGCTGGTCAATGGTCAGGGGTGTCCCATCACTGTTGTATACTTCAAGCTGGAAGAACTGACAAAGGAACAACGAATGACAATGAGGGTGCTTATCCCAAGGAGGTCGAGGGTTTGCTGGTGTTTTTCTTAAGCAGACTTGTTTTAAACGTTGGAAAAACTCAAGAGATCGTTGTTGATTTCAGAAAAGGCAGGCACAGCCACATAGCTCTGTGTATTAATGATTCACCTGTGGAGATGGTTAGCAGCATCCAATTTCTCGGTGTGCAGCTAACGAGTAGGCTAGCTTGGTTGCTCAACAGCGAGACACTGGTGAAGCAGGCACAGCAGCGCCTGCATTTTCTGCATCGCCTGAGAAAAGTTCATCTTCCTTCCCCTGTCCTTACCACTTTCTATAGAGCTGTGATGGCGAACCTATGGCACGCGTGCCAGAGGTGGCAGGCAGAGCCCTCTCTGTGGGCATGTGCACCGTCGCCAGCTGCTCTTCTGGTTTCCAGCGCGTGCATACGTGCCAGCCAGTTGGTCTTCGCATGCGCCAGAGCGCCAGAAACCCAAAGACCAGCTGGCCAGTGCGCATGCGAGCGCTGACCACCTGATCTTCGGGTTTCCGGTGCTCCGGTGCACGCACACGCGTTCCAGTTTGGGCACTCGGTGCCGAAAGGGTTCGCCATCACTGCTATAGAGGGATGATCGAGAGCATCCTGTCCTATTGCTTTACAGTCTGGTTTGGAAGCATCACTGCTTCGGACAGGAAGACGGTGCAGAGAGTGGTGAGGACAGCAGAAAAGATTATTGGCAGTTCCTTCTATCTAGGACACAGCGGATAAGCGATGCTTGAGCAGGGTCCGCAGGATTGTCTGGGACGCTACACGTCCTCTTCACGACCTGTTTTCCTTGTTAACCTTCTGGGAGGAGGCTCTGTGGTATCCGAAGCAGAACATCCAGATTCAGCCACAGTTTTGTTCCATATAGCATCAACCTTGTGAATTCTCAACTTTCCTCTTGCCGCTATGTACGGTATTCAAGATGGACAGTGATCAATATTTATATGTATTTATGTGTTAGGGTGTAGGTATATACATATGTATGTATATATGTATATAGCATGTCTCTATGGGTGTTATGTATGTGTACACTTTTGAGAGCAGGCAACAGAATTTCACTTTTAATGTATGCCAGTGTGCCCACACACACAAATGACAATAAAGGTTATCTTAAGCAGAGAAGTGAGGGGTACCCCATCACACCAAGGAGCTGTTCACTTCTGGTTTCATTGAGCAAGTCCCCAAATGTTTTGGGGTTCACACCCTTCCAGGGACTCTACAACCTTCTATCATCCAAAGGCCCTGAGTACTGCTATATAGGTAGTCCTCGAGTTAATTCATTGAACAACTGAAAAAACCCAACATGACCGGTCCTTGGGTTTATAACTGTCGCATCATCCCCGCAGTCATATAATTATGATTTGGGTGCTTGGCAACTGTTGTACGTTTATGATGGTCACAATGTCCTACGTGATCGTCATTTGCAATTTTCCCAGCTGGCTTCCGACAAGCAGTGTCAATGGGGAAGCAGGCAGTGAAGGTCATAAGTCATGGTCACCTGGTATCTCAGTTAACAGCCACGGCAAACAGGTCATAAAGTTGGGTGCTGTCATGTGATACCTCACTTAATGATTGCATCACTTAATGAATTTTCCAGTCTCTATTGAAGTTGTAAGTCCAGAACTACCTGTATCCTTCCTCTATGGCAGGGGTCTCCAAACTTGGCAACTATAAGACTTGTGGACCAACTCCCAGAATTTCCCCAGCCAGCATGGGGATTCTGGGAATTGAAGTCCACACATCTTTAAGTGAAGTCCACACTTTAAGACTTGTGGACTTCAACTCCCAGAGTTCCCCAGCCAGCATGGCTGGCTGAGGAATTCTGGGAGTTGAAGTCCACAAGTCTTAAAGTTGCCAAGTTTGGGGACCCCTGGTGTAAGGTCACCTACCACAGTGGTTTCTGAAAGGAGAGGGGGGCCTCACAGGAGCTTCACATTCCTGGACCTTAGCACACTGCCTCCAATGATATACCTTACTGACGCATTAGATTTATATACCACTCTTCATTCAGGAGCTTAAGGGGGCATCCAAACTGCACTCCATGTTATCCAAAAACAATTCTATGGGGCACAGTGGATTAAGAGGATTAAGCTGCCACATGACTGACCCAAAGTAATCCAGGGGATTTCCGTGGTTGAAAGGAGACTAGAATCTGGATATCTCCAATTACGTGTCAACACCTGAACTAGAACGTTACACTTTTAAAATATTTTCTTATGTAGTAGCAAAGAAATATGGGGTCTTCTATTCAGGTCCCCAAGAATTGCTTCCAACAAATCCAGGGACCAATGGTTGGACCAACATGAAGGTATTTTACCTGGAAGTTGCGAACAACAGTAATATAATTTGGGGGTTTCCGTCCAGGAGGCGGCAGTAAAATAGAGTCACGTTTTCGTCCAGGGAGTCGGCAAGAAGCAAAGAGGCGGGAATAGCAGTCCATGCTGAGAGGGTGACCGTGGGAATACTCAACTAGCAGGGTCTGGCTGCCGTGGAGATAGAAAGAAAAAGGTAACAAATCAGCTTTCTTTTAATGTCGGTCCACAAGATAGCCGTGGGCATCCCTGCATATGAATTTCTGATAGTCCTTTGTCCCACTTTTCATCCAGGAGCTGAAGGCAGGCCTTAGAATTCTATTTCTCCCTTTGAACTAGGAGAAGGATGGAGTGGCCCAAAGTCTATATAAAAGCTGCAAAGAGTGCAGAGAAGAGCAACAAAGAGGACTAGGGGACTGGAAGCTAAAACATACGAAGAACGGTTGCAGGAATTGGGTCTGTCTAGTTTAACGAAAAGAAGGACTAGGGGTAACATGATAGCAGGGTTCCAATCAGAGGTGGGTTGCTCCCGGTTCGGACCGGATCTATAGAACCGGTAGCGGGAATTTCCCTGCGCTCGCTGAACTGGGAGTGATGGCCGGCTGGCCACGCCCACGAACCGGGTCTCTCGGCGGCGCCATAGGCGGCGCCATTTTGTTTTTGGTTTCTGCGCACGCGCAGCTGTTTTTTGCTTCTGTGCATGCGAAGCTGGGTTTTCAGCACTGCGCATGCGCGCGGGGCGCGGGAGGAAGCGAACCGGCGGCGAGGTAAGTTAGAACCCACCCCTGGTTCCAATATCTAAGGGGCTGCCACAAAGAAGAAGAGGGGGTCAAGCTATTCTCCACAGCACCTGAAGGCTGGACAAGAAGCAATGGATGGAAACTAATCGAGGAGAGAAGCAATCTAGAACTAAGGAGGAATTTCCTAACATTGAGAACAATTTATCAGTGGAACGACTTGCCTCTGGAAGTTGTGGGTAATCCAACACTGGAGGTTTTTAAGAAGAGACTGGACAACCACTTGTCTGAAATGGTATAGAGCAGGGGTGTCAAACCCGATCGCATCGCAGGCCGTATCGGGATGTTTTTTGCCTTTGCGGAGCCAGGGCTGGTGTGGCCTGTGCGGGTTGTATCCGGCCCATGGGTGGCCAGTTTGACAGGCCTGGTATAGGGTCTCCTGCTTGAGCAGGGGCTTGGACTAGAAGACCTACAAGGTCCCTTCCAACTCTGTTATTCTGGTTCAAATAAAATGAATGAATGAGTTCTCCCAGAGAGCTTCTGTGGCTCAGAGGAGAACAAGAAGCCAGGTCTTCCCACTTCTAGTCTAGCACCTTTACCAACTGATGCCCTAAGCACAGCCCAAACGTGATGCCCCTCCACAGGAGCAAAACCTGGACGCCATCAGACGGAAACAAAAGTGACGTTGCCGAAACCTGCGAACCAGTGGTGAAATCTACATTTTTTTCCTGCCGGTTCTGTGGGTGTGGCTTGGTGGGCATGGATTGGTGGGGTCATGTGACTGGGTGGGTGTGGCTATGTAGTCATGTGACTGGGGGATCAAAAGATAGAAACTCACTTTAACAGTGTCCTGCTGGAGCAGGGTTGGACTAGATGACCTCCAGGTCCCTTCCAGCCCTGGATTATCCTCTGAAGTTGTGTCTAGTGCCAGGTTTGTAGTCCTTCCTTCCTCTCCTTTTTCCCTCCCTCCCCCTTCCCTCCCTCCCTCCTTTTCCTCTTTCTTTCTTTCTTTCTTTCTTTCTTTCTTTCTTTCTTTCTTTCTTCTCTCTCTCTCTCTCTCTCTCTCTCTCTCTCTTTCCACCCCCACTCCCCCGTTTTTGGCCTAGCAGGCTTCAGGGAAGCCTGCTGGGAGCCTAAACGGACCCCCCCATCCCCATTTTTGGCCTACACACGTTTTTGGCCTAGCAGGCTTCAGGGGGAAAAAAAGTTCCAAAGATCAGCTGTGCGACACGTGATTGTCGGAACTTTTTTTATTTTTACTTTTTTTTAGTATTTTTTACTACCGGTTCGGGTGAACTGGCCCGAACCGGTAGCATTTCACCCCTGCTGCAAACCAAACTTTTACTATGCCAAAGAAGACCTTTTTGAACAAGGCGGGTTCAAATTGAAGGCTGCTTCCAAAACAATTGGCTCCAGTTGCAGTGTGGCCAGGAAAGAGGTTAAGCATGTGATAGCTGGGGAAGGGGGAGAACTCTATGGCACCCCTCTTGTCCTTGGGGTCTGAAGCACAGGTTTATTTTGCTTGGGGGGCGACCTTCATTGCTGCACGCTCTGGCCCTCTGTGTAGACGTGGAAGGGGAAGGAGAAACAGATCTTGGGCTGGAATGCTTGACTGGTTCTCCACTTGCACAGGTAAGCCAGAAGGTAAGAGTCAGGGGTGGGTTCCACTTACCTTCCCTACCGGTTCACATCGCAATGGAAGTGCGCGTTTTGCCTATGTCACGTCGGGGAAATGACCCTCTGCGCATGTGCAGAAGCTTTGCGCATGCGCAGAAGGTTCTTTGCTAGCCGCTTTCCAGAAGCAGCGACTGGAGGACCGGTTCGGGGGCGTGGACAGCCGGCCATCGCTGCCGGTTTGGCGAGCGGGGGCAAATTTCCACCACCAGTTCAGGCGAACCGGTCCAAACCGGCAGCAACCCACCACTGGTAAGAGGTTGGGGAAGACAAGAACCCCCAACCCCTGAAATAGCCCATTTGGGAGTACAGAAAAAACAAAGGGAACTATAACTTTCTGACTCTGCCAGCTGCCACCCTCTTCCCAGTCTGCTCTGTTCTTCACCCAGGAGCAGCAACACCCAAAGTCTCCCTTGTCCCTGGGAACCACAGGCACACCTGGAGCCATTTGCCACTTTGAACCCATTCAGGCTTCCCCAAGGAGGGCCCCATGTTCTTCAAAGGCAAAAACAGCAGTGGCAATAGCACTTAGACTTATATACCGCTTCACAGTGCTTTTACATCCCTCTCTAAGCAGTTTACAGAGTCAGCATTATTGCCCCCAATAATCTGGGTCCTCATTTTACCAACCTCAGAAGGATGGAAGGCTGAGTCAACCTTGAGCCAGTCAGGATTGAACCCCCGGCAGTCAGCAGAATTAGCCTGTAATACTGCCTTCTAACCACTGCATCACTGCGACCCACTTCTTCTTCCAATTTACACTGGAGATAGAATTTGTCTTTCAGATTTGCCCAGTGGGTTTCAATTTGCATGGATAACCCCTGTACTGGGCCAGTAGATCCAAAGGAACCTACTCACCGGTCAATCTTTGCCTTGAAATCCAGCACACCAGCAATGAGCTTAGCTGCAAATCTGTGAGAGGATGAGAAGACAGGAGAAATGAAAAACAAGTTAGTACTGCTTTATAATGCCTTGGTAAGACCATATTTGGAATCCTGCATCCAGTTTTGGTCAACACAATATTAAAAAGATGCTGTGACTCTGGAAAAAGTGGAAAGAACAATGAAGATGATTAGGGGGCTGGAGTCTAAAACATATGAAGCAACGTTGCAGGAATTGGGGTATGTGAAGTCTAGTGAAAAGAAGGACTAGGGGTGGCATGATAGCAGTGTTCCAGTATTTGAAGGACTGCCACAAAAGAAGAGGGGGGCAATCTATTCTCCAAAGCACCTGAGGGCAGGACAAGAAGCAATGGATGGAAACTAATCAAGGAGAGAAGCAACCTAGAACCAAGAAGAAATTTCCTGACAGTGAGAACGATTAACCAGTGCCTCCAGAAGTTGTCGGTGCTCCATCAGTGGAGGTTTTCCAAAAGAGACTGGACAGTTATTTATCTGAAATGATATAGGGTCTTCTGCTTGAGCAGGGGGGACTTGGATTAAAAGTCTCCAAGGTCCCTTCCAACTCTGTTATTCTGTTAATTTCCCCAGCCAGCTATGGAATGCTGGGAGTTGAAGTTCACGTGTCTTAAAATGGCCAAGGTTGAGAAATATTGCTGTAGGCCTTTGATAGTCCCATTGTCCATGAATTTATCCAGGGTCTTTTTCAAAGAGATCCAATTCAATGGCCACCATCAAGTCTTGTAATGATTGCCACAAGTTAATTATGTTCTGTGTGAAGATGTCCTGCTTCTGTCAGGGTTCCAAATAGCATCTAAAATTAAATCAGTCCGAGGCAAAGCATTCCTCTAATTTCCAATTTATTAATAGAGCCATGTTGGTACGCCTGTGAGAAACCAGAATCTGAAGTCCCAGGGGTTTCTCCACCCAGTTCAAGCCCTTGTCCCCACATCCCCAAGTCCATCACATGAACCAATCTTCATCTGGCACTTGGCAGCAACTCCCATCTCCTTCCGTGCAGGTGCAGGACAAAGGATGACCTTGACAATCTACAAGGAATTTGTTATGGCTACGTGCAGACATCCCTCATGCAACGGCCCCTCCCAAATTCCCATAGCAAGCATACATTCTAAAGCATAAAGTGTGGCAGGCCAAAGTCTCTAATAAAATATGGCTTCGGCCTGACAGCTTCCTTTGGTCCCTCTTCTGAATCTCCTTCCAACCCTTTCAGCTGCAGAGATACAAGTCCACCTCCCTTCCACCTGTTATAATCCATGCAGTAGAGGGCACTCTTTCCATCCACTAACCTGCAACTAACCCCACAACAAATGAGACTTCTTGTATCCCAGAGCTACCACTCTACACATGCACAGAGACATGGTATCCATGAATCGTATCAGAGAGGAAGGCAACGCTAGCTGAGTTTTCGCAGTAAGCCAGAATATCACTTGTTTGCTCTCTGCTTAGCATGTTGTCCAAACAGGCATTGTAGTTAGCAGACATAATGTGCAGTTTAGCACAACTCAACGTACAGCCACAATTGATCCCGAAGTTCATGTTGCTAAACAAGGCAGTTGTTAAGCGAATCACTGCAGTTGTTAAGTGAATCATGTCATCATTAAGCAAATGGCTCCCTCCACCATTGTCAGAAGCTGGATGGGAAGGCTACAACTGGTGATCCCACCACCTCAGGACAGCGCAACTGTCATAAATACATACAATTACCAAGTGCACAAATTTCGATTACGTGACTATGGAGATGCTGCAATGGTCATAACTGTGAAAGCTGGTCATAAGTCACTTTTTTCAGTGCCGTTGAAACTTCGAACGGTCACTAAACGCATGGTTGTAAGTCGAGGATTGCCTGTAATGGATTTCTAATAGATGACTTTTAAAGTAACAAACACCATGATCATTAAATGAACTAATGTTTGTTGTGGGCTGGTGTTGCCAAAAAGCAAAAATAAATGCTTTTTTTTTTTTTTTTTTTTTTTTTTTTTTTTTTTATTTTTTTTTATGGTTAACTTCAAAATGTTGGAGGGAGAACTGGCGAGAGTTGGAAAGAGTGAGTCACTTCTCGAAGGAGGAAGGGAAGAAAGAGTGGTTTACAGAGCATATTGCCCCCAACAATTTGGGTCCTCATTTTACCCACCTTGGAAGGATGGAAGGCTGAGTCAACCTTGAGCCTGGTGGGATTTGAACTGCCAAATTGCAGTCAGCCGGCAGTCAGCAGAAGTAGCCTGCAGTACTGCACTCTAACCACTGCGCCACCGAGGGTCATCAGGATACTGCAAATGGCCCTAAATGCAGGCCAGCTGCTGAGCATTCAAAGTGCAGTCATGTGACCACTGAACAGTGTAGGGCAGCTGCCGAAATTTTCAAATTTGGATCGTAAGAAGCTTTTGGGAGAGTGTCTATTGTAACTTTGAACGTTGGCTAAGCGACCAGTCGTAAGTCGAGAGCTACCTGTATGGCAAGGTTTTGCAGCCATAGCTGACTAGGGAATTCTGGGAGTTGAAGTCCACGCGGCTTAAAGTTGCCAAGACTGCAAAAGACTGCTATAAGAATTAGAATTAGAATTAGAATTCTTTATTGGCCAAGTGTGATTGTTAGAATTAGAATTAGAATTAGAATTAGAATTAGAATTAGAATTAGAATTAGAATTAGAATTACAGAGTTGGAAAGGGCGTTGGAGGTCTTCTAGGCCAACCCCCTGCTCGGTGCATATGCTCTCAGTGTACATAAAAAGACAAGATAGAAGAGAAGAGAAGAGAAGAGAAGAGAAGAGAAGAGAAGAGAAGAGAAGAGAAGAGAATTCTTTATTGGCCAAGTGTGATTGGACACACAAGGAATTTGTCTTGGTGCATATGCTCTCAGTGTACATAAAAAGAAAAGATACATTCGTCAAGAATGATAAGGTACAACACTTAATGATAGTCATAGGGTACAAATAAGCAATCAAATCATACTAGGAAACAATATCAATATAACAAATCAATATACAGGAGAGGTTTTACATCATTTTATTCAATGGGTTAATTATATTTTTCAAGACATTTTAACGCAATCTTTCCTCTGTTCTTCTGCCTGGTATTTGTTACCAATCCCCAAATATGGATATCCAAGCTTTTGTGTGGGGGGGGGGGGGAAGCTACTTTTCACATGTTATAAATCTTAATCGGGCAGATTTTGGTGATTTAGTAAAAAAAGAAAAAAGAAAAAAAGAAAAGAGGCAAGAAGACTACAATATGGCAATGCAGAAAGGCCATGGTTACTGTGAGGCAGAGGTGGGTTCCTCCCGGTTCGCCCAAACCGGTAGCAACCCGCTGGTGACGTCACGGAGCTGGTTCGGTCGGTGCCAGTCCGTGGACACCGCCATCTTTTTTTTTGGATTATTTTTTTGGGGAATTTTTTTTTCTTCTGCGCATGCGCAGAAGCTGAGTTGCTGGCACTGCGCATGCGCCGCCATCTTGTTTTTGGCTTTTGGGGGGGGGATTTTTTTGGAATTTTCGGCACTGCGCATGCACGGGAGGAAGCGAACCGGCGGCGAGGTAAGTTAGAACCCACCCCTGCTGTGAGGAGTTGATGGCCTATTTTGATTTCTCCTTCATATTAAGAAAAGTCTAGAAGTTCAAAGCTCATTCTGAGCTAGCCTGCTTGTTTACACTCTTGGTTGGTTGCTGAACAAAGGAGAAGGGTGTGTATGTGTGTGTATGGATGTGTGTGTGTGTGTGTGTGTGTGTGTGTGTGTGAATATCATGTAACTTCAAAGCTGTGAAAGTCTCAGGCTTTCAATTTCCACCTGGAGCCAGGTGCCAGCCAGTGAAGGTCAGGTCTTCCAGTCTCCTGATCATAGCAGGGCCATGACATCCTGGTGCCAGGTCATGATAAAAACGGTAGGAATTCTGTTGTTCTGCACAGAACCTAGCAATAGATACTGTGCAAACTGCCCCCCCCCCAAAATAATAATAATAATAATAATTCTGTTTTTGTTATTAAGGAGCTCCTGGCACTTTTTAAGACATTTGAGTATAGGTAGTTCTTGACATACGACCACAATTGAGCCCAAAATGTCTGTTACTAAGTGAAAAATTTGTTAAGTGAGCTTTGTCCCATTTCACGACCTTCCTTGCCACAGTTGTTGAGTAAATCCCTGCGGTTGCTAAGTTAGTCACACGGCTGTTAAGCGAATCCAGCTTCCCCATTGATTTTGATTGTCAAAATGTCGCAAAAGGGGATCACTGTGACCTCGGGACACTGCAGCCGTCATAAATACGAGTCAGTTGCCAAGCGTCTGAATTTTGATCACATGATCACAGGGACACTGCAACGGTCTTAAGTGTGAAAAGCGGTCATAAGTCACATTCTTCAGTGCTGTTGTAACTTTGAACAGTCACTAAACAAACTGTTGGAAGCTGAGGACTACCTGTACTGTATAAACTGGCCGCCCCCCAAAAAATATTAATAACAAAATCTCTATTGTTGTTTTTATTAAGGAGTTCCTGGCAGTTTGTAAGAGATTTGAGTAATATTTTGGTTGGTATGTATGCTTTGTATATTATGCCTTTCAATCTGTTTCTTTTAGCTTAAATAAAGCTTAAAATCTCTTTATTTACTGGTGTGCTTATTGTCTCTGGTTCCAAAAGAACCAATCGCTTCGGTACAGGGGTGAAATGCTCCCGGTTCGGGCGTGCCTGCCTGCCGGTGGTCGGAAAACCGGAAGCGACGGCATCGTGAGGCTTCGCCCGCCCGGACGCCACCATTTGGGTTTTTTTACCCTCTGCGCATACGCAAAGCATTCTGCGCATGCGCAGAGGGTAAAAAACCCAAATGGCAGCGTCCGGGCAGGTGGGCGAAGCCTCGCGCTGCCATCGCTTCCGATTCTCCGACCACACCCGAACCGGGAGCATTTCACCCCTGCTTCGGTACCTAATTATTGCCGATACATGGGAAAAGAAGGACTGAAAAAAGCCCCAAGCTAAAATACAAGGCCAAAAACAGAGCTATAACTC
Organism: Thermophis baileyi; assembly: GCA_003457575.1. Classification (NCBI taxonomy): domain Eukaryota; kingdom Metazoa; phylum Chordata; class Lepidosauria; order Squamata; family Dipsadidae; genus Thermophis; species Thermophis baileyi. Next base: position 1,684,907 of record QLTV01003267.1, read on the forward strand.
GGACAGCGTTGTACATAGTCCTCGACTTACAACAGTTCATTTAGTGACCATTCGAACTTGACTTGTGACCAGTTTTCACACTTATGATAATTACCACCTCCCCATGGTCACCTGATCAAAGTTCAGACACTTAGCAATTGGCTCGTATTTATGACGGTTGCAGTGTCCCGGGGTCATGTGATCACTTTTTGCAACCTTCTGACAAGCAAAATCAACGGGGAAGCCAGATTCACTTAACAACTGTGTGACTAACTTAAGAACTGCAGCGATTCACTTAACAACTGTGTCGAGGAAGGTCGTAAAATGGGTCAAAACTCATTTAACAAATGTCTCGCTTAGCAACAGAAATGTTAGGCTCAATTGTGGTCGTAAGTCGAGGACTACCTGTACGTCAGTCACCCCCCTTCTGGGTGCTCACAAGTCTAGAAATTAGAGGAATTTAAACCAAGAATACCTGTAAGGGATCGGACTATTCTAAACAGTGCAATTTCACCTCCGCCATATTGTCCTACGGACTCTTTCATAATAGAAAATGATTTAGCAATGCAGTTTAAAGCTCAACTAAATAAAACACAATCCTGCCAACTCTTTTAAAATTTGGAAACTGAATTTAAGTACCCTATTAACAATGTTTGATCATTTACCAACAGCAGTAGAAAGGTTGGGGAAAGATTTAATATTGCTTTAGTAAAACTGATTTTCAAAATCTAGTTTTCTTTCTGGTTTCGTTGAAAAAAGAAGTCAATTGGTATTTCAGTCCTTTCTACTCACAATCCGAATTTTTTTTATTGCTACTTAATATTTCTTATGGAACTGATACACCTCTTTTCATGAAAAGATGCATAGAAAGGTCATGCTTAAGCTCCATAATTACTAACCATGATATTGCTCCATGAAGTATATAGGAAAAGCCACATTTTTGGTTACAAGTTTGCTGTCCTAATTTTACTATGTTGCCAGGAATAACCAATTCTAAAAAGGAAACAAATCCAGTTAAAATCCTTTTTGAAAAAACCAAAAAAGAGGGGGCACCCGGACTTGAACCAGGGACCTCTTGATCTGCAGTCAAATGCTCTACCGCTGAGCTATACCCCCAGCACATCCTATGTGGCTCCAGGAAGTTTACTCATGTATACTGGTTTGGTCACATATTTGCCTACCACAAACAAAATGAGTTTTAACCCTTCCTCCCAAAGCAAACTTCTCCTCTTCCAGGTGTCGGCCCAGAAACAAATTTTTGCATACGCATTCACGTTGCAAAGTTTTTGGACCATGGAAAAAAAGGCAGCCAACTCTGACTTTTTAAAGAAGGCATCAGCCAGATTTAAGGAAAAAGAGGCCATCAAGTGCTCACAGACAATCTCACCAGGTCATGTATATTGCTTCCGGGGTCAAAGGTAATGCAGGTACCATGTTTCCCCAAAAATAATACATGTCCCCATAATAAGGCCAATCAGGCTTTTCAGCGCATGCGCTGAAATAAGCCCCCCCCCAAATAAGGCCCCAACTACTTTGCGGGGAAAGGGGGGGGACATGCCAGGAGCTGTTCTTTTTGCGGCGGGCACTCTTTTGGCCGGGACAGAGCGAGAGCAAGAGCAAGCAAGAGGCAGGTGCACGCACACCCTGCGGGACTGGCTCGGCTCCTCTGGGCTCTGCCTATGGCAGCGTTTTGAAACGCGCTCCTGCCTGCGATGAGGCGGCGAGGCAGGGATTGAGGCTCCCCTCCTCTTCCTCGCAGGCAGGAGCGCGTTTCAAAACGCTGCCGGAGGCAGAGCCCAGAGGAACCGAGCCAGTCCCGCGGTGTGTGTGCGCACCCACCTCTCGCTTGCTCTCTCTCTCGCTCCTGGCCGGGAGCCGCTCTTTTTGCGGCGGGCACTCTTTTGGCTTGGAGAGAGAGAGAGAGCAAGCGAGAGGTGGGTGCATGCACACCCCGCGGGACTGGCTCGGCTCCTCTGGGCTCTGCCTATGGCAGCGTTTTGAAACGCGCTTCTGCCTGCGATGAGGCGGCGAGGCAGGGATCGAGGCTCCCCTCTTCCTCGCAGCGGAGGTGCTGGTGTGCCGCGACTCTCAGGCACTCGCTGCTTGTGCCTCTGTGGCTACTGATGTTGCAGAGCCCTGCAGTCAGCTAGAGAGCGCTGGGCTGCGGGTTGGCCTCGCCGCCCCTTCGGCTCTGCCTCCCGCCCACGCCTCCTTTGCTCGCTCGCCGGCTCGAGACGCTCATCCTCCACCTGCCATCCCCGCGTCCTTCAGACGGGGGATGCAGGCGAGGGCGGTGCGTGGGAATCCCCCGCAGGAACAGCCACCTGGCACACCCGCCTCTCGCTTGCTCTCTCTCTCTCTCTCCACCCCCAAATTGTGCCTCACCGCAAGATGCGCGTCCTACCTGACACTTGTAGCTCCGTCACGTTCCTCAGTGTTGTGTCCAGAGAAGCCCATTGTAAAAGAAAACTTCTTGCGAGTTCGAGAAGTTTGAACTCGCGAGAAGTTTTCTGGACACAACGCCGAGGAACGTGACGGAGCTACAATTGTCAGGTAGGACACGCGTCTTGTGGCCCAACATGTCCCACCTGCCAGAAATAAGTCTCTGTGAGACTTGTCACGCCACCGCCACTGTCTCGTGGAGCAGGACTCTGCAAGGCTTGTTGTGCCGTTGCATGCACGAACGGCAGCAGGACCCCAGCTGTGCTGGTATGATGAAGCTCGCGGCAGTCCTGCAGTTCGTGCATGCAACGGCACAACAAGCCTTGCAGAGTCCTGCTCCACGAGGCGGTGGCGGCGGGCCAGGCACTCGGCCGGAGCCAAGAACAGGGAGGGGATGCAGCAGCGATGGGACATCCAGTCCCACGCTCGCCGCCTACTGCACCCCCAAAATAATAACCCCCCCCAATAATAAGGCCAAGGCCATATTTCGGGGTTCAAAAAAATATAAGGCCCTGTCTTATTTTCAGGGAAACACTGTAGTTCTAGACAGTTTGTTTAGTTTGTTCAAAGTTACAACGGCACTGAAAAATGTGACTTATGACCGTAACGTTTCATAGTTACAACCTTTGTAGCGTCCCCATGATTATGTGATCAAAATTCAATCGCTTGTCAGTCATTTCATATTTATGACGGTAGCAGTGCCCCAGGGTCATGTGATCCCCTTTTGTGACCTTTTGATGAGCAAAGTCCATGGGGAAGTCATATTCACTTAACAATTGAGTTTCTAACTTATCAACTGCCGTGATTCACTTAACAACTGTGGCAAGAAAAGTCATTAAACGGGACAAAACTCACTTAACAGATGTCTCACTTAGCAACAGAAATTTTAGGCCCAATTGCGGTCGTAAGTCGAGAACTACTTGTAGTTAAAATCCAAACTATCCTACCTCTAAGAATTTTATTTCAAAGGATTATCCCAACATCCCCTCTTCTATGTTTCCAGATGTTTTTACCTATATATAAAAAATGTTGAGACTTTGGAAAAAGTTAAGAGAAGAGCAACTAAGATGATCAAAGGCCTGGAGACAAAAACATATGAAGAACAGTTGCAGGACTTGAGTATGGCTGGTCTAGAGAAAAGAAGGACTAGGGGGTGACATGATAGCAATATTCCAATATTTGAGCGGCTGCCACAAAGAAGAGAGAGTCAACTTATTTTTCAAAACACCAGAGGGCAGGACAAGAAACAATAGATGGAAACTAATCAAGGAGAGAAGCAACCTGGAATTAAGGAGAAACTTCCTAACAGTGAGGACAATTAACCAGTGGAATAGCTTTGCCTTCAGAAGTTGTAGGTGCTTCATCACTGGAGGTTTTTAAGAAAAGACTGGACAGCTGCCTATCTGAAATGTTATAGGGTCTCCTGCTTGAGCAGGTGGCTGGACTAGAAGACCTCCAAGGTCCCTTCCAGCTCTATTCTATTCTTCTATTATCCATCTACGAATAGAGAACTCCAGCTATGTGGGGAAACTTAAATACAGGTAATCCTTGACTTACAACCATTCATCTAACAAACGTTCCAAGTTACAACAGCAGTGAAAAGTGACTGACAACTGGTCCTCGCATTTACAATCTTCGCTGCATCCGCAAGCTCATGTGATCGAAATTTGGGCACTTGGCAACCAGCCTGTATTTACAATGGTTGCAAGCATCCCAGGATCATGTAATCACCATTTAGGACCTTCCTGGACAGCTTCCAACAAGTGAAGTCAATGGGGGAAGCCGGTTTCACTTAATGACACGATTCACTTAACAACTGCAGCAATTCGCTTAACAATCATGGCAAAAAAGGTCATAAAATCAGATGCGACTCACTTAACAACTCCTGTGCTTAGAAGTGGAAACTCTGGTTCCAATTCTAGCCGTAAATCAAGCTTACCTGCAATTTAAATAGCTTGTTCACACTTATTCTCCTAATAATTACTATTATTCCTTCAAGCTTTCAGTAGGAGTTATTTCTTCCTACATGACATCCACTGTGTGTCTTCAGGGATTTTAAAATATAAATTGTTTGGAAAAATAAAACAAAAGGAGGGGGCACCCGGACTTGAACCAGGGACCTCTTGATCTGCAGTCAAATGCTCTACCACTGAGCTATACCCCCAGCACACAGGTAAGTCTCCCTTAATATCTAGTTTTGGATACTGGTTTTACTGCCTAGTTTCCTCCCATAAATTAATGACAAGGCAGGAAGAGGATGTTGTAAATTTTTGGTAGCCCAAAATTAGAAAGAGTCTGGCAGCCATTTCAAGCCTAGCAAATTTTATTACAAGGCAATAAATCTCTGCAAACTGAAGGTCACTTCATCAAATGCGTTTTAAACTCCTAGGACCGTGATGGCGAACCTATGGCACACGTGCCACAGGTGGCACGCAGAGCCATATCTGAGGGCACGTGAGGCGTTGCCCTATGTCAGCTCCAGCGCACATGTGTGCGCTGGCCAGCTGATTTTCGGCCTTCTGGAGGGCGGGGGGGGGCCCGTTTTTGCCCTCCCCAGGCTTCAGGAAAGCCTCCGGAGGCTGCGGCTGGCGAAAAATGGACCCAATGGGCCTACCGGAAGTCCAGAGGCTTCAGTGAGGTCTGCGCGCATGCGCGGGGGGGGCAGCATGGGGGGGTTGTGCGCGCATGCACGGGGGGGCATTGCATTATGGGTGTGGGTACGCGCGCGCCCGCCCTTTTGGCACCCGAGCAAAAAAAGGTTCACCATCACTGTCCTAGGACCTTCCATTAAAGGTCTCAGGTAACAATTTTGGAACAAAGGAACTTCAGCAGCACAATTGAGTGGGAGGTTACTGAACTCACATCTATCAAAAGAGGTCAGGCTATCTCGGAAGGTTTGAACACAATGGGCTTTTAACAAAACGTACAGTTGTTAATTGATAAGATACCTGTAATCTCCCCTTCTCCATCCCAAACCTTCATTTGCATAACTATCCAGGCCTCTGATGGCTCCTCCTTCAGCTCTCAAAAGAGTAGGCCTTATAATTAAATCAGTCTGAAAAGGTGCCCTAGGCCAGTGTTTTCCAAACTGTTAAGATGTGTGAACTTCAACTCCCAGAATTCCCCAGCCAGAGCATAACACCATGTTTGGAAAAAAAGCAAGTTGTGTAGGAGTTAAAAGTCCACACATCTTACAGGTGTCGAAGTTTGAAGTCTACACATTTTAAAGTTGTCAAGTTTGAAAAACACACTGATTTATAAATGCATGCGCACCAGTTTCCAAATATGGCATCCTGGATTTCACGACACCTTTTGTGGAAGAGAACAATCATCTCCGTATTATTCTGGGATGTTTGGTTTAGAACTGGAAGAAATCCAGGATCTCATCCTGATCAGAAAGGATTGCAAGCTGCCTCCTCTAATTTAGCCTCAATTATCTTTCTCCCTTGGAGAAAGATCATTCTCCCTAATTCCCTAACTCCCTAATTCCCAAGGAGAAATAATAGAATAGAATAGAATAGAATAGAATAGAATAGAATAGAATAGAATAGAATAGAATAGAATAGAATAGAATAAGGATAGGATAGGATAGGATAGGATAGGATAGGATAGGATAGGATAGGATAGGATAGGCACTTAGACTTATATACCGCTTTACAGCCCTCTCTAAGCGGTTCACAGAGTCAGCATATTGCCCCCAACAATCTGGGTCATTTTACCGACTTGGGAAGGATGGAAGGCGGAGTCAACCTTGAGCCTGGTGAGATTTGAATTGCCAAATTGCAGGCAGCCGGCAGTCAGTAGAAGTAGCCTGCAGTACTGCACTCTAACCACTGCGCCACCGCGGCTCATAGGATTGGATAGGATAGGAATAGGAGTAACAGAGTTGGAAGGGAACTTGGAGGCCTTCTAGTCCAACCACCTGCTCAGGCAGGAAACCCTCTACCATTTCAGACAAATGGTTGTCCAGTCTCTTCTTAAAAACCTCCAGTGATAGAGCACCCACAACTTCTAGAGGAAAGTTGTTCCACTGATTAATTGTTCTAACTGTCAGGAAATTTCTTCTTAGTTCTAGGTTGCTTCTCTCGTTGATTAGTTTTCACCCGTTGCTTCTTGTCCTGCCTTCAGGTGATTTGGAGAATAGTTTAACTCCCTCTTCTTTGTGGTAGCCCCTCAAATATTTGAACACTGGTATCATGTCACCCCTAGTCCTTCTTTTCATTAAACTAGACATACCCAAATCAGGGGTGAAATGCTCCCGGTTCGCTCGTACCTGTCGGTCGCCGTAGAGCCAGTCGCCAAGGTAGTGCGATGCGCCGCCCAACCTCCCGGACGCCGCCCGGATGCTACCATTTGGGTTCTTTTACCCTCTGCGAATACACAGAACACTTTGCGCATGCGCAGAGGGTAAAAGAACCCAAATGGCGGCGTCCGGGCAGCATCCGAGCGGGTGGGCGGTGCCTCGCGCTACCTTGGCGACCGACAGGTACGAGCGAACCGGGAGCATTTCACCCCTGACCCAAATCCAGCAACCGTTCTTTATATGTTTTAGCCTCCAGTCCCCTAATCCTCTTTGTTGCTCTTCTCTGCACTCTTTCTAGAGCAGGGGTGTCAAACTCGATTTCATTGAGGGCCGCATCAGGGTTGTGTTTGACCTTGGGGGGCTGGGGTGGGTGTGGCCAGCTCGTCACTTGTGTCGGGGGCACCTGTGGTGGCTCGAACGCTCTGCCAGCGAAAACTGGCTCCCGAGCTCCATTTCCGGCTGCGACAGCCTCCTGCAACCCTCTGCCAGTGAAAATGGAGCTCCGTTTTCACTGGCAGAGGTATCGCGGGTTGGTCCTTCGCTGTTTCCAGGGCGGCCCCGCGGGCCAGATCTAATCACCCCGTGGGCCGAATTCGGCCCGCGGGCCTTGAGTTTGACACCCCTGTTCTAGAGTCTCAACATCTTTTTTACATCGTGGCGACCAAAACCGGATGCCGTATTCCAAGTGTGGCCTTACTAAAGCATTACAAAGCGGTATTAACACTTCACGTGATCTTGATTCTATCCATCTATTAATGCAGCCTAGAACTGTGTTGGCTTTTTTGGCAGCTGCAGCACACTGCTGGCTCATATTTAAGTGACTGTCCACTAGGACTCCCAAGATCCCTCTCACAGTTACTACTATTGAGCGAGGTACCACTTATACTGTACCTGTGCATTTGGTTTTTCTGGTGGGATATCCATACCAGTTAAAGTACATTTCCCTACCCAACGCCAACCTAGTTTAAACAAACTGCTGTCTTTTAAAATGAAGGCGGCCATTCTTGTTCATCTGCATGGATGGGAAAAATGTTTTTGAAGTTCTTCCAGATTTCACCATCTACCAACCTTCAGATCCACCCAAAGATTTAAATTACACAGATATTCCTTCTTCCCCAAAAGGGGAATATAGCAGAAAATGTTATCTCTTGATTGGCAAGCAACTAATCTCTATTCCCAAGACAGAGGAGTATGCGATAAAAACCTTAGCTTCAGATATGGAATCTACTCATTATCTATTTTCCACTTATTCTAACAAAATATCTAGTTTGAGAATAATACAAATGATTGTCGTCGTCCCCCCCGCTGAATAATAAAAATTGTTGTCTTCCCCCCCTAAAATTAAAAGGAGGGGGCACCCGGACTTGAACCAGGGACCTCTTGATCTGCAGTCAAATGCTCTACCACTGAGCTATACCCCCAACACATAACTGAGCCTCACCTAAGGTCTAGTTGTGGGTGTTGGTTTGACTGGATATTTCTGTTCCTTGAATCTATGAGTAATTTTCAAATGTTACACCTATAATTCAGCAACAACTTTCCTGGAGCAAAATGTCTTATTATTTTGGGACACCGTCGGGAGGAGAGCCTGAACGGTGACTACATCTACATCAAACCTTCTAACCTGGAAAAAATCTCCTAACTTTCTATGGATGCCCTCTTCATGGGAAGACTGGGATAGGGAGCATATTTTTTTTCCCCCATCAACGCCCTTCTTCAGAGATAAACGGAAAACTCTGGCTCTCCAGAGGATGCTGAGCTACACCTGCAACCAAGATCCTGAATAGCAAGCACCATCAAACTAAGGTCTTCCTCGGGGCTTGGAGAATGGCATTTTCCACCCTGGTCTTAAGGAAAAAGGATAATGCTTTGATGATGCTACAAGAGGGGCTGGAGAGGACTCTACCCCTTGCTTGTGGGGGGGGGGAACCTTTTAACCTTCTCCTGAGTGTCATGAAAGACAAAACATCTCCCAGGCTTCCCACCACTCTGGAGAAAGGGCTGTGAGGAGCAAGTGATCTAAATCTCTTCAACATTGAGTGTAGAGATGGAGGTCATTTGGAGGTTTGTGTGCAGCAAACTGCCTACCTCAGAAGGGCCTCAAGTACCTACATGATCTCACCCAGTTCCCATGATTTCACCCCGTTCATATTGCCTGGACGAAGCAGGGCACTATCTCTGGCTGGTACATGATCTCATCTAGGTTGTATTAACAGGATGTAGGATGTTCTTAAGGATTGGCAAGGAGAATTCACCAATGAAAATGCTGTTGCTCTTTGTTACCTTTTGCTGCTTGTAAAACTGTATATAAGCAATAAACACTGCGAAGGCAGTCAGACATCTTGGCATCCTGCAATGACTGGTCTCTTAACTCCATCAATTGAGAAGGAAAATCATCCCTTCATCCCCTCAGTATAGAAAAAAAATCCAAGATCTTGCCCTGATCAAGAAGGACTTCAGGTTGCTTCTAGTTTAGCATCAATTTTCATTCTCCTTGGGAGATCAGGCTGAATTCCGGCAAGATACCCCGTTAAAATACAAGACTTCCCACCCCACTCCAATCTGGTATAAACGATGAACTACTTTATTTTAAAAAGAGACCATTCCTTTTTCTCACACGTGGATGGGCAAATATATTTCGAAGCACATTAGCTATTGTTTAAGCTCTTCGAAGTGTTACCAACTACCAATCCTTAGATCCAGAGAGTTTAAATTAGAAAAAAATATTCCATATTCCTCAAAACAGGTGTAGCTGAGAATTGGATCTCTTGATTGGCAAGCAATTGACCTCCACTCCTAAAATACAGGAATATAGAATTAAAACCTTAAGTTTTGGATATGGGATATGTCTCCATATTTATTTTCCAATCATTCTAGTAAAAGCTATGTATGTAGTTTAGAAATAAAAAAAGTAATCCATTTTTTTTTCCATAAAGGACTTGAAATTATTCTCCTAATAATTACTATTTCTTCCTACATGACATCCACTGTGTGTCTTCAGGGATTTCAAAATATAAATTGTTTGGAAAAATAAAACAAAAGGAGGGGGCACCCGGACTTGAACCAGGGACCTCTTGATCTGCAGTCAAATGCTCTACCGCTGAGCTATACCCCCAACACGTAGGTAAGTCTCACCTAAGCTCTGTTTTGGATACTGGTTTTACTGGAAATTTTTGTTCCCTAAACTTATGAGTAATCACATTCAAATGTTACACCTGTAATTCTGTAACAGGTTCCCTGGAGTAGAACAATCCTCTCTATAATTCAGTCTGAATGGCAACAAAATTTTCTCCATCGGACCTTCAAGTCTGTCTGAAAAAAAGGATGCTAAAATTCTATGGAAGCTCTCTCTATGGCAGCGGTTCTCAACCTGTGGGTCGCGACCCCTTTGGGGGGGTCGAACGACCATTTCACAGGGGTCGCCGCGCACGTTAGCCCGCCATCTTGGTGCCACCGCCACTGCAGGGGTGAAATACTCCCAGTTCGGCCGTGCCTGCGGGTCGCCGGACAGCCGGTAGCAAAAGAAGCGGGAGACTTCGCCCACCCGCCCGGACGCCGCCATTTGGGTTCTTTTACCCTCTGCGCATGCGCAGAACGCTTTGCGCATGCGCAGAGGGTAAAAGAACCCAAATGGCGGCGTCCGGGCGAAGTCTCCCACTTCCGTCGCTATCAGCTGTCCGGCGACCCGCAGGCAAGCCCGAACCGGGAGCATTTCACCCCTGGTGCCACGCCCCCTGTCACCTCATCCCGCGCAGGGAGGGGGTCACGGCAGCAGGGGGGGGGGTGTCACGGCATTAGAAAGGTTGAGAACCACTGCTCTATGGGAAGATAAGGATGGCGATCACTAAATGTCTATGGAATTTCTCAGTCATCCAGGTCATGGTTCAGCTTCAGCTCTGAGCTTGAAGAAGCTTCTTGAATGAGAAGCGAAACGTCTTCAAAGAAAAACCAGAAAGTCCAGTTGCCTCTTGGAAAAAAAGCACCGTTGGGATAAGGACGGCGAGCGCCATCTCTGCCATCAATGCCTTTCTTCAGACATAAACAGGAAAAACCTGGGTGATAATGCTGAATTACACTTGCAACTAAACCACCGAATAGCGAGCAATGTCAAGATTGGCCCATTCATCAGTGCCTGGAGAATGGCATTTTCCACCTTGGCCTTAAAGAAAGAGGATAACTCTTCGATGATGCTCAGAGAAGGGTCTGGGAAGGACTCTGTTCATTTGTTTATGGAGGCAGCTTTTAATCTTCTGGCAACTTTGTCTAGCTTCTCCTGATTGTTGTGAGGCTCAAAATATCTCTCAAGGATTCCTGCCACTCTGGAGAAAGGGGCAGTGAGGAGCAAGCGGTCCAATTCCCTTCAACATTGAGACGGTGAGCCTTCTCTTCGTCGCCTTTAGCACTGGGAGGAATCCATGGTCTTGGCTTCATCAGGAACGGCTTCAGGCTGCCTCCGTTAGTTTGACATCGATTTCCTTTGTCCCTTAGCGCAGGGGTCCCCAGCCCCCAATCTGTGGACCGACACCGGTAAATCACTGCAGTTTGCAAGTTAGTAACCTGGTTGTTAAGTGAATCTGGTTTCTCCACTGACTTTGCTCGTTAGAAAGTCGCAAAAGGGGATCACGTGAGATCCCAAGACACCTCTGGAGAAAGGAGTAAGGAACAAATGGTCCAAGCCGTTTTAGTGGGGGAGGGGAAAAATAAGGGGGCACCCGGACTTGAACCAGGGACCTCTTGATCTGCAGTCAAATGCTCTACCGCTGAGCTATACCCCCAGCACATAGGGAAGCCTCACCTGAGGTCTAATTTTGAGTACTGGTTGTACTGCATGTTTCTCTTCCCTAAATTTATGAGTAATCGTTTTCAAATGTTACACCTATAATTCTGCAACGATTTTCCTGCAGCAGGACAACCTTCTGGGATATAGTCTGGGAGACAGTCTGAAAAGCACCATCTTCTCCATCAGACCTTCTAATCTTCAAAAAAAAAACAAAAAAAAAAGGGTCCTAACTTTCCATGGATGCTCTCCATAAGGATGGTGAGCATCACTTCTGCCAACAATGTCCTTCTTCAGATATACACTGAAAGGCCTGGCTGGTGTTTGCTGAATTATACCTGCAACCAAGATCCTCAATAGGGTTAGGGAGCATCATCAAAATAGGGCATTCATCAATGTCTGGAGAATGGCATTTTCCACCCTGGTCTTAAGTAAAGAAAATAACAGCAATAGACTTATATACCACTTCATAGGGCTTTACAGCCCCTCTCTAAGCGATTTACAGAGTCAGCATATTGTCCCCAACAATCTGGGTCCTCATTTTAACCGAAGGATGGAAGGCTGAGTCAACCTTGAGCCCATCAGGATCGAACTGCTGGCAGTGGGCAGAGTTAGCCTGCAATGCTGCACTCTAACCACTGCGCCACCACGGCTCTTCTAATGCTTTGATGACGCTCAAAGAGGGGATGGGAAAGGACCCGGCTTATGGAGAAACCTTTTCATCTTCTAGCAACTTTCTCCAGCTTCTCCTAAGCAGCACAAAAAATGAAGCACAAAAAATGTGAAGGACAAAAAAATTTCCCAGGTCAGCTGCTGCTCCGGAGGAAGGACTGAAAAGAAGAAAGCGGTCCAAATCTCTTCCAACATTAAGAAGGCAAGTCATCCCTTCATCTCCTCAGTTTAGAACTAGGGAAAATCCAGGATCTTGTCCTGAGCAGGAAGGATTCCAAGCTGTCTCTTTTAGTTTAGCATCAATTTCCTTTCTGCCTTGGAGAAATCAAGGTGAATTCTGGTGGGATACCCAGGCCAGTTAAAAAATATAAGACTCCCCATCCCACCCCATCTAGTACAGATAGTCCTCGACTTACATCTATTCACTTAGTGACCAAAGTTATAGTGGCACTGGAAAAAGTGACTGATGACCATTTTTCACACTTACAGCCATTGCAACATCCCTGTGGTCACATGATCAAAATTTGGATGCTTGGCAACTGGCATGTATTCATGACGGGTTCATGTGATCCCCTTTTGCGATCTTCTGACAAAGCAAAGTCAAGGAGGAAGCCAGGTTCGCTTAACCACCGTATTGCTACCTTAACAAATGTGGTGAGTCACTTAAGAACTGTGGCAAGAAAGGTCATAAAAGGGGGGCAAAGCTCACTTAACAGCCCTCTTGCTTAGCAACGGAAATGTTGGCCTCAACTGCTGGTGGCCTTCTACCGCTGCACCATAGAGAATATTTTAACTTACTGCATCTGTGAATGGTTTGCCAATTGCACGGTGGCAGATAGAACAGCGCTCCAGAGGGTTAACGTCATTGCCCAGAGGATCATTGGTTGCCCTCTCCCCTCTTTGGAAGAGCTTTATAGCTCCCGCTGCCTTAAGAAAGTTCAAAACATCCTTAAAGATCCATCTCATCCTGGGCAACCTTTTTTTTTTTAACTATTACCATCTGGCAGACGGTACAGGATAATAAAAACAAGGACAAATAGGCTGAAAAACAGCTTCTATCCCAGGGCAATAACCATATTGAATTCTACGGTATAGTGCAATATCGGGTTTTCAATTTCAATTATATAGAATGTAAAGGATGTATCTTTGTGTTTTTATTTTTATAGTTATAATGTACACTGAAGACGGCATTTAATTTCGTTGTACCATGTGAAATGACAATAAAGTAAACTAAACTAAACTATGGTTGTAAGTCGAGGACTGCCTGTAATAAATGGGCCTCTTTCTCTCAAAAATAAACAGGCCGTTCTTGTTTCTCTGTGTAGATAGAGGAAAATAAATTTCACAACACATTCCCTGCTGTTTAAAAGTCCTCCAGGTTTTACCAACCCTTACATCCAAATAGTTTAAATTAGAAATCTATTCCTTCTTTCCCAAGAAGTGGGTGTAGCCGAAAATGGCATCTCTTGCTTGGCAAGCAACCAACGTCTACCCCAATAACTAAGAATGACAAATTAAGACCTTAGTCTTGGGGAACTGTCTCAATATTTACCATGTTTTCCCGAAAATAAGACCCTGTCTTATACTTTTTTGAACCCCGAAATAAGCGCTTGGGCCTTATTTTCGGGGAGGTCTTATTATTTCGGGGTGCATGGAGCAAGACGGGGCTCCTCTTGCCATCTTACCTGATTTCCAGCTCTGTCTCCCTAACCCTAACCAGAGGAAATGGCAGGGACCGGCTGCGCATGCGGTTAAATATTTTTGGGGAGGGCTTATTTTCGGGGGAGGGTTTATTTTCAGGGGAGGGCTTATTTTTAGGGAAACACAGTATTTTCCACTCATTTTGGTGGCATAAAACAGGGGTCCCCAACCCCCGGTCCGTGGACTGCCACCAGGCTGCGGCACGCCAGAAACCGGGCCACGCAAATAAGCAAAGCTCCATCCATGGGATGCAGGCAGCACGCAAAACCAGGCCCCCTCTGGTCCATGGAAAAACCTCTCTCCATGGAACTGGTCCCTAGTGCTCAAAAGGCCTGTAGAGATTCTCAGTCATCCAGGTCATGGTTGTCCCAAAGGTGCTTTTTCAGGAGGCAACTGGATTTTCTTGTTTTTTCTTTTGAAGACGTTTCGCTTCTCATCCAAGAAGCTTCTTCAGCTCTGACAGGATAGTGGGGAATGGAAGGGTTTAGACTCCTTGCAGACAAGCTGGTCATTTGCATCCAAATTTAGAGAGTCATTGAGGCCACTTGGAGGTTTATCTGTGTCCTCAGGGTCACCTGAGTAGTGCAAATGGTTCCTGTAGTCTGCAATTGTTTCCTCTGGAAATCCATTCCTACTCCCACACCATTCAAAGGGTGTTTATCCCAAATTGTATAGCTAAAAGTCTGTAGAGAATCTTAGTCATCCAGGTCATGGTTGTCCCAAAGGTGCTTCAATGACCCTCTAAAACAGGGGTGTCAAACTCAAGGCCCGGAGGCCAGATTTGGCCCATCTGGCTCGTGGGGCCACCCTGGAAACAGCAAAGGATCGGCCCGCAGTGCCTCTGCCAGCGAAAACGGAGCTTGGGAGGGCTGCATGCGGCCCTCCTGAGCTCCGGCTTTGCTGGCAGAGGGTCGCAGGAGGCCGTCGCAGCCAAAAACGGAGCTCGGAAACCCATTTTCGCTGGCAGAGCACTCGGGCCACCACAGGTGCCCCTGACATGAGTGACATCAAGCTGGCCACAGCTACCCTGGCCACACCCACCCCAAACCCCCAAGGTCAAACACAACCCTGATGCGGCCCTCAATGCAATCGAGTTTGACACCTCTGCTCTAAAAAGATCCAAATGACCAGCTGTCTGCAAGGAGTATAAAGCTGACGAAGCTTCTTGGATGAGAAGCGAAACGTCTTCAAAGAAAAAAAACCAGAAAATCCAGTTGCCTCCTCAAAAAGCACCTTTGGGATAGTGCCCAAAAGGTTGGGGGCTGCTGACCTAGAAATTAAAACACTCCTTTTCCCCCTAAAATAAGGGGGCACCCGGACTTGAACCAGGGACCTCTTGATCTGCAGTCAAATGCTCTACCGCTGAGCTATACCCCCACACTTGTTCCTCTCAAACAATCTGGTTAAGGATACTCATTAAGCCACACCCCTTTCCTGCAGCTGCCAGCCAGAGGTGTACTTATGTGAAGTGATCTCTGACTGGCCACCCACGCAACTTTTAATTACACTTCATTTTACGCCAGACTCAGCTCGATGTGTCTTTGGATAAAGAGCTCTTCAAACAACGCTCCCAGCTTCAAAGCAATTTGTGTTCAGCGCGCACTACAGACCTATTGTCTCTGTTATGATTCCTGCTGGTGATTTGCCAGTGCCGGTTCAGCCTTCAGTCTGGATTAGTGCATTGCATTAATAATGAGGACCTCAGTTTTAGGAGTTGGGACTTCAACCCCATCCTTTGAGGACCTCAGAGGGCCTCTATAGGGGTCTATGACAACTCGCCATGGCCAACTCGCCGCAGGACAACTTGCCACAACCAACTCATTGCAACCAACTCGCCACGGACAACTCACTGCAGGACAAGAGTTCCACTAATATTAAAGAAATGGCGGAATAGAATAATGAAAGGATGCAAAAGGAGGGACAGAATGAAATGTGAATGACAAAAATTAAAAAAAAATATTTATTTTAAATAATTAAATAGAATTCTTAAATTGTCTTGCAGCGAGTTGTCCCACGGTGACTAGGCCGTGGCGAGTTGTCCTGCAGTGAGTTTTCTGACTGTGAGAACAATCAAGCAATGGAACAGCTTGCCTTCAGAAGTTGTGGGAGCTTCATCACTGGAAGATTTCAAGAAGAGACTGGACTGCCATTTGTCAGAAATGGTGTGGGGTCTCCTGCTGGGGTAGGGGGAGTTGGACTAGATGACCTACAAGGTCCCTTCCAACGCTACTATTCTATTCTGTTCTGTTCTGTTCTTATTCTATTCTATTCTATTCTGTTCTATTCTGTTCTGTTCTGTTGTTCTCTTATCCTATCCTATCCTATCCTATCCTATCCTAATTCTTATCCTATCCTATCCTATCCTACCCTACCCTATGATTCTATTCTGTTGTTGTGTTGTGTTGTGTTCTATTCCTATTCCTATTCCTATTCCTATTCCACTCCTCTACTCTACTCTACTCTACTCTACTCTACTCTACTCTATTCAGTTGGCTGTGGCAAGTTGTCCCATTCCGCTCTACAGATGCCTTGATGTCCTTGGGGGACTTATGGACATTTTTCTCAGGCCATTCTTCGATCACTTTTCATTTTGATGATGGAATAGAGCAGGAATCTCCCATTTGTATTCTTGAAACCAGCTCAATTAAAAAAAAAATCATGGCCTTATCTTGAGATGTTGACATGCTGCAAATGGGCTGATGGGAACCACAACTGGCTAGGTTTTTGCCACATGCTAAACCATCAACTATAGTTTGGAAACCTAATTGGCTAGCTCACCCAATTTGCTAAACCACATCCAAGTCATGTTACACAACAGAGCCCCTACCATAAAATAAGGCAATCCTGAACATCTTAAAAATAGGTCAATGCATTCCAAAATGTCCCATATTTTGTTTGTGGGATAATATATTCTGAAAGCCCAGGCACGGGGATATGTAAAACATGGCTTACGTTCAGCATGTTAAACGAATCTAGCAAATTATGGTTTATTCCAAAAACATTGGTTAAACCATTGGTTAAACATCTATGGAGATTCTCAGTCATCCAAATAGGACAACAAATAGTTGTCCCAAAGGTGTTTTTTTTCAAGATGCAACTAAACTTTCTTTCTTTTTTCTTTGAAGACGTTTCACTTCTCATCCAAGAAGCTTCTTCAGTTCTGACTGGATGGTGGGGAATGGAAGGATTTATACTCCTTGCAGACAGCTGGTCATTTGCATTCTTTTAGAGAGTCATTGAGGCTACCTGGAGGTTTATTTTGAAGACAGCAAAGTCCACATTTTGGACAGAGAGGACCACTGGTTTGAAAGAGGGGTCAAACAGGCCATCTATGTCAAAATTGAACAGCCCTCTCTCAACAGAGGGGGAGGGATACGACATCATCTATCTCCAGTCTACGACCCAGTCCTTTCAACAGTTCCAAGAAGGCTCGAAACCCATTTGCACCACTCAGGAGACCCTGAGGACACATATAAACCTCCAGGTGGCTTCAACGACTCTCTAAAAGAATGCAAATGATCAGCTGTCTGTAAGGAGTATAAATCCTTCCATTCCCCACCATCCAGTCAGAGCTGAAGAAGCTTCTTGGATGAGAAGCGAAACGTCTTCAAAGAAAAACAAGGAAGTCCAGTGGCCTCTTGAAAAAGCACCTTTGGGACATTGGTTAAACCATGATTGAATCCCATGTATCAATTCAATCATTGTCTTCGTCATTCCCTTTTCTTCCCAAAGGCTTGATTCTTCCATCAACAGCCATGACACCTCCACTTCTTGACCCAAGCCATTTTTTTTAATCCCATACCAGATGTCTCACCTCAATTGTCCTCTCCAGTCATTGAAATCCTGCTTGGGCAGGACGACAGCTGGGCTTGAGTGAACTACCAGGGGAAGGTGATTCTCCAAGTAGGCTGTCTGAATCCACCACTCTCTGATCTAGGATGAATTAGATAAGGTTAGAATATGTGTCATCAATCAATCGTCAGAATGTGTGTGGAAGGAGGAAGGTCTATGGCAGGGGTCAGCAACCTGCGGCTCTGGAGCCGCATGTGGCTCTTTCATCCCTCTGCTGTGGCTCCCTGTCACCAGTCGGCACCACAATTTTGAGAGGAGTTTCCAGTTTGGGGGAGGGGGAAGCAGAGCGTGCCAGGAGGAGACTCTATGGCAAGGGGCGGGTTTTCCGGTCAGCTCTACAATTGATAGGGCTTTTGGTTAGGACTGGTAGAGGAAAAAGGATGCTGTGCTAGCAGGAGACTCTATAGTGGGGGAACCAGACTTCCGGTTGGCTCCAGAATTGAATGGGGGGCTTCCAGTTAGGGCCTTTGTGGCTCTTTGAGTGTTTAAGGTTGCCAACCCCTGGTTTATGGGATGCATAGGCAACTGTTAGAAGCCACAGTGAAGGTACATCTCTCATGACGTTATCACACAAACCCAGATGACAGAATTTGCATCAGCTGCGTCAGGATGCAACACGCAACTAAGTTTGCAATCTGCTCCCTGCCCCACCTCCATTGAGGCCTCTGATAGACATCCCTACCCTGATCCTGATTTCTATCCTGTTGCCATTAGACAAAAGGACATACTGGTAGTAGTCCTTGACTTACAACAATTCATTTAGTGACCATTCTAAGTTACAATGGCAATGAAAGAAAATGATATATGACTATTTTTCACACTTATGACTGTTGCAGCATCCCCATGGTCACATGATCAAAAATTCAGACGCTTGGCAACTGATTCCTATTTATGACGGTTGCAGTGTTCCAGGGTCATGTGATCCCCTTTTGTGATCTTCTGACAAAGTCAATGGAAAGCCAGGTTACTTAACAGCCGTGTTCCTAACTAAACTGCAGTGATACACTTAATAACAAGAAAGGTTGTAAAATGGGGCAAAATTCACTTAACTACTGTCCTGCTTAACAACCGAAATTTTGGGGTCAATTGTGGTCGTACTTCGCTTCTAATAAGTAAAAGATATATGAAGCTACAAAAAACCTAGACCCTCTGGAATTCGACAGTTTATTAAGTCTTATAAGTATTTCTGTAAGCTTAAATAGATCAATAAGACCCAGGGAAATTCATTATTGCTATTTATATTGTTGAAATTTTTCTTATTCCATTTACAATGATGCAAACATGGTTTTTTTTACAGACCAGAATTCTATGCACATGGATATATTAGGGACTGACTTACCAAATAGGATTTTGCCTTTTGGTTGTAATGAAGAAAAATCATTTTTAATATCAGTGCTTTTTCCATTAGACGACAAGAGGTTTCATGCTGACAGCCCCATAATTAAGGAATAATTCCTTCTGCTCAGGATGGCTCTTAAAAAAACGTTCTTATGTCAGAGTGATTAGAGTAGCTCATCTCATTTTGTGCTTGTTTATTGTTTGGGTAATGAGTTTTCAGTTGTTTTTAATTATTGAGATATTCTGTATCTTGTTTGCTGATGTACACTACTCTGAACTGGCCACATGGGGGCAGCCAATAAATGCTGTTAAATAAAATAAATAAAAGCCACAAATGTATAATAGAGCAACAAGAAATTGAAAATATGTGAAAACTTTTCAAGCAATGCATAAAACTGTTTTTGCAGAGTGTAAGTTTCTGCATCAAGGAATTGATATTTGTAAATTCCAAGGGGAGGGGGAAGGGAACATGCCATGTTTTTAGGGTTAAAACATAAAAATTTTATACAGCAACAAAAAGAGGTTATATAAATTACATCAGCTGAATTTTTGCATTAGTGCCACATCCAGCTGGGATAATTAATAAAGTCGGTCAGGCATGGATTGAACATTCTACTTTCTCCCTGAAAGGAAAGTCCAGCTTCAGTGGACCAAAACAAGAGAAAACTTTAATATTTTTCCTCCAAACTATTAATTATCAGCTCCCCACTGACGCAAAGGGTCATTAAAACAACAAGGACAAAAACACTGTGAGCACTGAAGACAGTCTAGTAAGATTATCATGTTTGCTTCTTTGCACACTTGGAAGTGTTAGAGGTTCGATTGTCTAATTCAAACTAGGCAACCCGTGATCCACTGGGTCATTGTTTCAGAGATATTTCCTTATTTAAACAGAGGAACAAAACGACCGCAGCTAGGCAAAAAAACAGTAAGAGTAGGAGCAACTTTTAATGGTCAACGTTTTTAACGTTTTAATGTTCTAATTGCTTTATATTGCTGTTTCATGATGCTGTAAGCCACCCACAGATGCATTCCACAGTGAGATGGGTGGCATATAAATATAACAAATAAACAAACTTCGGACTTCCCGCTGGCTTCCCCATTGACTTTCCTTGTGGGAAGCTGGCAGGGAGCCAGGCTGGATAAAAACCGATGGTTTTTTAAAAAATAAATTAACAAAATCAGGTTTTTTATTATTTAAATCAGGTTTTTTTTTAATTTAAATCAGATTTTTTTGATTATCAAATTTATTTTAATAAAATGCTTTTGGAGTAAAAAAAAATCTATCTAAAGATAGTTTTCTATTTAAGATACATTAATAATTTAGTTTATTCAGCATGAAATGGAGCTTAGTTATGTAGCATATATATTCTGCAATATTTTGGACTGTCGGTGATTTGATTTAAATCAAATCCACCCTGCAGGGAGCACTGAAAATGACGAACGCAAGACTGCAGCTTACTGTAGTAGTGGGACAGAGTCGTAGCACTGAAACAGCCACAACTTGTGACTGGGGAGTCCTGGATTTGGGGTGTCTTTTATAAGTGAGCCCATCTGAGGTCGGTTAATTCAAAAATTGTTGCCCTACGATGCAGAGTTTCGCCCAATTGAAGGTTACAATCAAACAGACATGAGGGTTTTAGTAGTATATAGTTATGACAGCCTTCCCCTGCTTAATGCCCTCCAGATGTGCAGAGATCCAATACATCTGGAGGTCACCAGGTACTGTGGGAAGACCCGACAGAATCCAGCGCAAACTACAATAATTTTTAGGTTGTGCAGTGAATCCCATGCAGTGAATCGTCGTGCAAACACTGCCACTGTGTACCTGGGGTCCAACATCGGGTGCAAGTATCTGAGTTGTAACTTTTGCACAACGACACTTGTCACATCCATTTTATCTGTTCTTCTCTTGCCCCCAGCGAATGCTCCTAAGTAGACCCTATATTGATCATTACGAACTTGGCATCCACTTGGTGACTCATTTCTGTGACAAGATAAGTACAGAGCAAGCTCTTTAGTTCCCATACCATCAAATAAGCAACTTGGGGCAGTAGTGCCCAGTAGTTCCCTCACCACTTTCCCCATTAGTACGAATACTGAACAAACCCTTAAGATTTTGGCATGGAGAGGACTCTGTTTTGGAAATAAAGGACTGCACTTTTTTAAAAAAATCAGGGCATCTTGGGCTAAAGCTAAATATCTACAGCAGGGGTGTCAAACTCAAGGTGCTTAAATCTGGCCTGCGCGGCCAGCCTGGAAATAGCAAAGGACTGGCCCATGGTGCCTCTGGCAGCCAAAACGGGGCATGGGGGGCGTGTGCGGCCCCTGTGTAGCCCGTTTTCGGCCTCAACGGCCTCCTGAAGCACACTGCCGGCCAAAATGGAGGGAGGGGGGCATGCGGCCCGTTTTCGGCCTGGACAGCCTCCTGAGGCACTTTGCCAGCCAAAATGGGGCACGGGGGGGGCGCATACCCCCCGCACCCCATTTTGGCCTACAAAGTGCTGCAGGAGCATGTCCAGGACGAAAACCGGCCACAAAAATGCCCCCTCTCCCCCTGGCCGGCCCGTGGAGAACTACAATTCTGATCCGGCCCTCGAAGAAGTCCAGGTTGACACCCCTAATCTACAGAGATTCTCTATCATCCAGATCAGGGGTCACCAACCTTTCGGACCTCAGGGACCACTAAATTCATAATTTTAAATCCCGCGGACCACTAATATGAATCTAACGTGCCGCTCGCTGAAGTGCCTGGACTCCCAGTGACGGGATGGGGTCCTTCAGGCACTTAGCTTGGCCACCTGTTTCTGCAACCTTAAAATTTATTGGCTTAGCCTAGAGATAATAAAAACTTAGGAGAAAATATCTCTCTCTCTCTCTCTCTCTCATCTCTTTCTCTCTCTCATCTCACGGGCCAGCCAGTGTCTCGGGGCGGAGAGGAAGTTGTGCATCTCCCAGTCGCGCAGCACCAACAAGGGCTGGAAGAAACGCCTGCAAGACCCAGCAAGAGATGAAGCTTCGCTCCCGCCCTGGAATATGGAGCGAATCTCCATCCACCGCCCTTCCCTTCTCAGGCCAGGCGAGGAGTGAGTGGGAGATATGGGCGAGGGGCGGGGCCAGCCAGTGGTGGGTTCAGCTGACAGAAAGCCACAACAGGGGGACGAAAGAGCCGTGGGTTGCCGACACCCGTTGCTTCGGCCCGCCTGCACCGCCACCCCCCTTGCCGCAACAGCACCATTACCTTGTTCCGGCCGGCGAGGGATGCGTTGCACCACCTGCAAAGTTACACGTTGCACATACCACCCTCTACGGCGGAGATTTCCAGCCCTACCACGAGCTGCCTGGCCGGTCCCATATTCCAGAGCTCTAGTCACAGGACTGGCCCATTGGTTATCCCGGAGCAGCTCCTCTACCCGGGTGCACTGCGGACCACCAAAATTTTGTCGCGGACCACCAGTGGTCCGCGGACCACTGGTTGGTGACCTCTGATCCAGATCATGGTTGTCCCGAAGGTGTTTTTCCAAAAGGCAACTGGACTTTCTTGATTTTTTTTTCTTTGAAAACGTTTTGCTTCTCATTCAAGAAGAGAACCGAAAAAGCTTTCTTGGATGAGAAGCGAAACATTTGCAAAGGAAAAAAAAAACCTAAGAAAGTCCAATTGCCTTTTGGAAAAAGCACCTTTGGGATGGCCACAAAGCTGTTTTGATGACACGGTGACATTACTGGAGAGGCAAAAGCATTATTTTTTTAAGTGAAGGCTTAACAAGAAACAAAGCAACCCACACAAACGCAGAATTATTTGTGGGTTTCAGAGTCACAAAAACAGGAAAGGCATGTTAGTAGATGGTATGGAAGCTTCCCTTATCAAGGTAAAATGGCAAATGCAGATTTGTTCTTGATTTAGCATTTAGCATCTTTGGGAACCCAAATGTGCTTTTTTCAAGAGGCAACTGGACTTTCTGGTTTTTCTTTGAAGACATTTTGCTTCTCATCCAAGAAGCTTCTTCAGCTCTGACTGGATGGTGGGGAATGGAAGGATTTAAGCTGAAGAAGCTTCTTGGATGAGAAGCGAAACGTCTTCGAAGAAAAATCAGAAAGTCCAGTTGTCTCTTGAAAAAGCACCTTTGGGACAACCATGACCTGGATGACTGAGAATCTCCATAGACATCTTTGGGAACATTTAGCATTTAGCATCTTTGGGAACATCTGGTTCACACGCCACAATGTGGTTGTAGAATTTGGGGGGGCTGCAGTTGCAATACATCTGGTGGGCACCAAGTGGGAGAAAGGAGCCATTCCCAGGAAAGCAAAATGGGAGCTGATGTTGCACCATCATCCTGCAGTTCCTCTCCACGACTCAAAATTTGCAACCTACCAATAGTGCCATAGGAACAAGAATTGGATAAGAATGCCTAGAAACACTGCAACAGCAATAGCACTTAAATCTTTATACCGCTTCATAGTGCTTTACAGCAGGGGTCTCCAACCTTGGCAACTTTAAGACTTGTGGACTTCAACTCCCAGAATTCCTCAGCCAGCAAAGCTGGCTGAGGAATTCTGGGAGTTGAAGTCCACAAGTCTTAAAGTTGCCAAGGTTGGAGACCCGTGCTTTACAGCAATGGTCCCCAATTTTTGCAGCTTGGTGGGGTCCAGCTGGAGAGGGGAACTGGGCCGCAGGAGTGGTGGGCTGGCATGCACGCGCATGTGCGTGCAGCTCAACCCGCGTGAGTGGCGGGCCGTTGCATGTGTGTGCGCGCAGCTCAACTTACGCGAGCGGCGGGACAGCACGTGTGCACATGCAGCTCAACTATTGAGCTGCACGTGCATACGTGTCAACGCGTTGCTCGAACATGCGCGTGTGCCGGCCCACTACTTGTATGGCCCGGTTTCAAATAGGCCACTGGGGTTGGGGACCCCTGCTTTACAGCACACTCTGGGCAGTTTACAATGTCAGCACGTTGTCCCCAACAATCTGGGTCCTCATTTAATTGGCCTCGGAAGGATGGCAGGCTGAGTCAACCTTGAGCTCGGCCAGGATTGAACTCCAGGCTGTGGGCAAAGTTTGCCTGCAATACTGCATTCCAGCCACTGCGCCCCCAGGGCTCCATGGTTTCCCCCTGCCCTCCAGAGTCCCCTTCCTTACCCAGTTCTCCATGCGGGCAGCCCTGCATTTCAGCCGCACCTGGAGCCTCTCGCCTTCTCCGCCTGGGGCCTCAAAGGCTGCCACCAGCTGCCGCGTCTGCTCCAGGTCTTTGGGGTTCACCAGGGGCTCCAGGGAGCGCAGGTATTGGCTCATGGTATGAGCCAACGATGGCACAGGTTGACGCGGGAGGGCAAGGGAAGAGGCATTTCGGTAGTGGAGCACCTAGAAAATCAAAAAGAGGCAAGAGAGAACTTGGCATATTTGCTTAATCAACATTTTTTCTTCCTTGGAGTTGGGTTCTCATAACCCATCGATCCATACCCACAAAACCCAATTACAGGTAGTCCTGGACTTACAACCATTCATTCAGTTAAAAAGTTAAAAAAAAAAATTAAGAAATGACTTTCAATCATTTTTCATACTTATGACCATCACAGCATTCCCATGGTCACTTGATCAAAATTCAGAGGGTGGGCAACTGGCCCACGTTTACTACTGTTTACAGCATCCTGCAGTCATGTGACCACATGTCACGATGTTTTTTGCTGGAAACTGATGTTTATGTCTGGTTTCTGGCAAAAAAAAAAAAAACATCCCATAGCAAACAATGGATTGGCTTAAAGACTGTGATGTTCACTTAATGACCGCCACAAAAAAAAACGGTTGTAACATCATTGCTAAACAACTGCCGCAAAAAGATTGCAAAACAGTCACGTGGTAATCCGCTTAAGGAACATCACGACTTCTGACCAAAATTGTAGGCTCAGTTATGGTCATAAGTCAAGAACTGTATAGACTATCTTGTACCGATTTGTGTAGGAAACCTAGTGTCAACTCTACCAGGTAGACCAGATTAAGAAACCAATGCCATTGTCAGGTGCAAGAAGTCAGAAGCCAAGATAGAGTTCAAACGTACTACAAGTTTATTTCATACTACCAATACGTAAGAATCTGGACAAGGCAAATTGGCACCAGATAAGAGTCAACGGACTTCAAGGTGGTCTGGACTCAGGTCTCTTACAGGGGTGTTTGTTGTGGTCCGCCAGCGGCCTGTGCAGCTGGCGGCAGTCGGACAGCGAGGAGGCTGGAGAAGGCTCGGTGCCAGAAGCAGGGATTCAGCCAGGGCCTTCAGAACCTCCAGAGGCTGCCATGAGTGAAGAAGAAGAAGAGGAGGAGGAGCCTGTTCTCAATGCGCGCGGGCGCAGAGCTGCCAAAAGGCAGGAATGGCTCCTGAGGAGGAGGACTACTCAGGAGTAAGGCGTGGGGATAATTGGCCACTCCCATAGCCTATTTAAGAGAGGAAAATGACTGAGGGATTTGCAGGAAACAACTTCATTCAATTAAAGTCCTGGTCTTTGACCTGGTCTTTGACTGCAAAACTTCTGTTCAGCTCCTGTTTGCAATTCGTCAAGTTTCCTGCAAATTGCTCCTGGGCGTTTTGCCAAAAAACAGTAAGAGTCCTGTGGGTTATCTTTCCTCAGACTTGTGTTCTTTTGCTTGGATTATTGGATTAATTAACAGCCTTTGCACAGAAAAGACTGGTTTACACTTTATTTGCATTTAGAACTGCTAAGTAAGACAATTAGTAGCTATTAAAACAAGGTTTGTACTGTTGTTTGTGCTGTGTTACTTTGTCAGTACGCTGGGTCAGAACAGCATTAGAGACTCTAATCTAAACTAATGAGGTATTTGACCTTCAGGCTCGTCTTGGTCATCTCCTATAGCCATGTAGATGAGAATCACAGTTACTATAATAGCTGTAGTAACAGAACCTTCCCAAGTCTCATCTCCCTCACTTTATCTTCATGTGAACTTGGGAGGGGCTTCTTTGAAATGTTTACTCACCTTACATTCTTGGCCTGGGTTCAGGCCCTTCTTATCTGACCTTAGCAGCTCAACCCTTCTGTCGTTCAAGGTTGTTCTCTATGCTCTCTCCAGATATTTCCTGTCTACAACTCTCATACCCATCGCCATTGATCGGAGATGACTGGAGCCCTGCTCTAGGAATAGCAGACAATGCTTTCTAGGTATCAATTCATTAAAACAATTGCCCCATCTACCTTGCTCTGAACTACCATTAAAGAGCAGGGTATAAGAGACAGGCCTGGAGAAAGAGGCATTATTAAATAAGGCCCACGATGCAGCCATCGCGATGAAATGGACAGGGTTCAAGGTTGATCTGGTGTTTGGAGAGGTACCTCCCCATGCACATCTGTATCCCAACTTGGATTTCCCACAGGATAATGATTGAAGAAAAGTCACAAAAGCATGGAAAAATAATGGCTCCTCTGCAGGGAGAAAGGGAAACATTTGTAATTTTTTAACACGTAACTGTTTAAACTCTTTAGGCATTAGATACTATGCTATCTTAACTGCCCAATATACATCTAATAAATTAGTTATGCACTGTGGGGCACAAATAAACACTGGAGGTTTTTAAAAAGAGATTGGACAACCATTTGTCTGAAATGATATAGGGTTTCTTGCCTGAGCAGGGTGTTGGACTAGAAGACCTCTAAGGTCCCTTCCAACTCTGTTATTATTCTATTCTATTCTATTCTATTCTATTCTATTCTATTCTATTCTATTCTATTCTATTCTATTCTAATTCTATTATTCTATTCTATTCTATTCTATTCTATTCTATTCTATTCTATTCTATTCTATTATTCTATTCTAGTCTTCTCTATTGAATAGAGAATAGAATAGAGAATAGAACAGTCTTCTATTATATCCTATTCTAATTCTCTTCTCTCTTCTCCTCTATTCCATTCTATTATTATTATTATTATTATTATTATTATTATTATTATTAAACATGCACCACAGCACTTCTTAAACTTTTCAAAACCGTGGGACAATTTTCTTTTTATATTAATGAGGAAAACCTATGATTTTTAGGATAGCATGTTTTGCAGAAAACATGAGGGTATGAATTTGCAAAAATAATTGAATTGTCTACCTTCTTGAGCACTCTAGCAAGTTTACAATACAATATTAAAAACAATTCTAGATTCAGACTTTGTTTCCTCAAATGAGATTTCCACTGATATAATACAAACTAAACACTAAACTATGACTTTATATTCCACCTTGCTATGAAGGTGGGTCTAAAACCATTAAGGTAATTTCTGATTTGCTAGCTAGATCTAAGACATCAGAGAAAGAGGACTGGCTTTGATTGGACAAAATACAAGTCACTCTGCCCAAAGAGGTTGGCTCTGATCTACCTTCCCACCTTCTGTAAAACAGAGAAGCACTCCAAGGAAGAACCAGGATAGACGTCCCTGCCTATCAACTTCCACGCAGAAGGCCCTGATGACATTTCTTCCAACTATATTCTGGTCAATGAACCTCCAACATGTTTGGGAATCCAACATCTTAATTCAAGGAGGTAAAAAATTGTTTATTTAAACAGATTATATTGATTTTATTGGGAGTTTTTGTGTAACCATCCTTTTCCTTGTTCCTGTATTTCCCCAATAAACTTTTTTTTTTAATCTAGAATTTGGCTCCTCTGGTTTAGTGAGGGAATTTCTCATTAATGGGTGGCTAAGGGCTTAACATAATATGTGGACTCAATAAAGTTCAATAAATCATGGTTAAAACCATGGCTTAGCACAACATGGGAATCTACCCTCCGACTTCAACTATCCTAAACTAAAACTTTGACTATTACATGTTTTCTTAATGTGGGGGAAAGATCCTTACATTGCTTGTACACAGAGCCCAAGAGATATCTCTTACAATACATATAGGGGATAAATTACTATATCTTAGATACATCTATTAAAGTTGTACACCTCCCAATTCTCAAGGACTAGAAACAACTAGAATTTCAAAGACTTCAGAGAAACCCCTCCCTCCCTCCCACCTCCCTCCCAAAACTTGGTCACATCCCAGACACAAATCCAGAGGGCATCATTGCTTATTTAGCAGACTCTAGTTCGGTTATAAGCGGAAAATTGGAATGAAAAAGATCTAAAGCAGAGGTCTTCAAACTTGGCAACTTTAAGAGTTGTGGACTTCATCTAAAGTCTGGTGGTGAACGCCGAAAGAATTCAGAAAAAGAGGCACCTCTACGTCTATTAAGGAAAACTTAACTAATCTTTTACCAACCCAGGGTAGTTTTATGCCGATTATCTGACTCCTACCCCCCCCCCAGCATTCGTTTTTTCAGCAGATCTCATCTTAACGCGATCTCCAGCAGCAAACCTGTATTTAAACGGGTTTTATCTCCTTCCCGAAAGGTAACTAACCCACGATTGAACACAAGCAGGGCACGGCCATATATCATCCTATTATTAGAACTGCATTATTTATAATACGGTTCTAATGACCAGAATAATAATGTACAAATAATACCATGATTTATAATGCACACTGCGGGAAACCGAGATCAAACTTCGCCCTTCAGACCGCGCGGCCAAATCAAAGGCTCCTTATAATACAAACGAAGGACGATGGCATTAAATGCGCTTAATTTTAATAAAACGGGAGCTCCCACCACCTTCAAGGGGGGCGGGGAGGAAACACTTCTCTTCCCCACGCAATGGACAAAGCCAGCCTGCCTGCCTGCCAGTCATCTGGATCATCGGAGGTTTCGCGCTTAAAGCAGGGGGGGGGGGGCTGGCTGTGCTGCGCTGCACGCAAAGCTTCTTGCACGCGCGATCCCGGCTGTTTTTTGCACGGGATCGCTTTCCAGGACGATTTGCACGCGACTCCCCTTAAAACTCCTTTGGGGATCCCCCCCCGCCCCCAAAACCCCGGGGGGGCCCCCCCCCGCCTTCCCGCCCC
>QLTV01003267.1:1714091-1725630 GCA_003457575.1 Thermophis baileyi
CGACCCCCCCCCGCCTTCCCGCCTCCATGGGCAAGCGTTGCCTTCTGCACGTCCGCGCGCGGGTGGCAATTGTTGCAAAAACAACCCCGCCTTAACTTTTGCACGCTCTCGCCTGCTAACCTTCGGCGTTTTGCAAAAACAACAACAAAAGAGAAGGGGGGGCGGCGGCGGCGGAGAGTTGTTTTTACTGACCGTAGGCGCCGAGAGGTTGCTCTGGCCGCAGCCCCAAGGCCGCCACAACGCCCTCCATCTTCCCATTGCAGGAATCCCATGCGCCTTCCTGAAAGCCCAGGCTTTGCGAAGTTGCGAGGGGTGGGCGGCGAGGAAAGCGGAATCCGAGCTGACCCGGTTGCGAACGTGTGTCACTTCCTGCAAAAGGGGAGGCAACTGCAAGCGGGAGAGGGGAGGGTGCCTCCCTCTCTCTCTGTCTCCCCCCACACCCCACCCCGTCCCGGTCCTCCCTGGAAAAGCAATCGGAGGTTTCCCCCTGGATCTGTTCTCTATTATTAGAAGAATAACAGAATAATAGAATAACTTTATTGGTCATTTTAAATGTACGCTAATTGGCATAGAATAAAATGAAATTTTGTTGCATACAGCTCTCAAAAGGGTCACCACTTCCAATATACAGAATGGAAATGGAAATGGAATCATAGGATAGGATAGGATAGGATAGGATAGGATAGGATAGGATAGGATAGGATAGGATAGGATAGGATAGGATAGGATAGGATAAAATCATAGGATAGGATAAGAGATAGAATAGAATAGAATAGAATAGAATAGAATAGAATAGAATAGAATAGAATAGAATAGAATAGAATAGAATAGAATAGAATAGAATAAAAGAGTTGGAAGGGACCTTGTTGGTCATCTAGTCCAACCTCCCACCCAAGCAGGATACCCTACAGCATTTCTGAAAGATGGAAGTCCAGTCTCTTGTTGAAAGCTTTCTGTGAAACGTAACAGAATAACAAGGTTGGAAGGGACCTTGTTGGTCATCTAGTCCAACCCCCTGTTCAAGCAGGAGAACCTATACCATTTCAGATAGATGTCCAGTCTCTTCTTAAAAACCTCCTGTGATGAAGCACCCACAACTTCTGAAGGCAAAGCTGTTCCACTGGTTCATTGTCCTCACTGTTAGGAAGCTTCTTCTTAATTCCAGGTTGCTTCTCTCCTTGATTAGTTTCCATCCATTGCTTCTTGTCCTGCCCCTCTGATGCTTTGGAAAATAAGTTGACCCCCTCTTCTTTGTGGCAGCCCCTCAAATACTGGAACACTGCTATCCTGTCCCCCCCCCCAGTCCTTCTTTTCTCTAGACTAGCCAAACCCAAATCCTATAACTGTTCTTCATATGTTTAATCAGGCTCTGCACTTCTTCCAAAGTCTCAACATCTTTTTTGTAATGGGGTGGCCAAAACTGGATGCAGTTTTCTAGGTGTGGCCTTACTAAGGCTTTATAAAGCAGTACTAATACTTCACGTATTAGTTTTGACTCTATGCCTCTGTTTATATCCGGCTACTAACGTGCAGTCTGTTGCAATCAAGACTTCCCAAATGTCGAAAAAGCTAAGCGAGGTTGGACATGGCAAAGAACCGGTGTGGGAGGCCACTTGAAATCCTA
The DNA here is from genome assembly GCA_003457575.1 of Thermophis baileyi. Taxonomy (NCBI): domain Eukaryota; kingdom Metazoa; phylum Chordata; class Lepidosauria; order Squamata; family Dipsadidae; genus Thermophis; species Thermophis baileyi. The sequence continues at coordinate 1,715,716 of QLTV01003267.1, forward strand.
CAGCTTAAGCTAGCCCTGTATTTCTCAACCTTGGCCGTGCTACCGTAAGATGTGTAGACTTCAACTCCCAGAATTCCCCAGCCAACTTCCCCTGCTCGGCATTGAAGAGGAATGGGCTAGCATGAAAGAGAAGAAAACATTAAAAAAATATTTTTTTTCTTTTGAACTGATCATTGCTTTCATCATACTCACTCGAAGGTTATCACACAGGGTTGAATTGTTCAGGTTTCTAATCTAGAAAGGCCCAGGTTAGCTAGAAAGTTGGGTGCGCTTCAGTTTAAAACATGGCTGGAGGAGGCTACATTGCAAAAGAGTCTACACTGGTAGGGATTTTAGTGACCGAAATTACAACAGCATTGAAAAAAGTGACTTATGACCATTTTTCACACTTATGACCTATGCATCCCTATGGTCAAGTGATTTACATTCGGATGCTTGACAACTGACTCACATTTATGATGGGTTGCAGCAGTGTCCCAAGATCATGTGATCCCCTTTTGCGACCTTCTGACAAGCGAAGTCAATGGGGAAACCAGATTCACTTAACAACCGGGTTACTAATTTAACAACTGCAGTGATTCACTTAACAAATGTAACAAGAAATGTCATAAATTGAGGCAAAACTCAAAAATTTCTCACTTGGCAACAAAGTTTGAGCTCAATTGTGGCCATAAGTTGAGGACTTATTGATTGAATTTATTAAGAGGCATTTCTATTGTTCATTTCTCTATTATGGCTGCAACTTCTCCTCGGAGTTGTAACTTTGTGACAATGTTTAACAGTGACTTTATTCTGTTAACATAAAACTAAAATCTGGTGGGTGGCTAAGATCAAGTGAATCTTAAAAGGAGAAAGAGGGTTATTGCTTCTTAATGAGTACATTTATTCATATGTTTATTCAGTTATATGTTTATTCATACCATTGTTCTGTCATTACAGTTTTTGGTCAACTTAATGTATTGAAGAATCAGCAATGGCTTGAAAAAAACGTTAAGATGGTATTTCTTAAAATGTGATCCCACAATCTCTGGGAGGTCCGTCCCCCCCAGGTGCTTTCAGCAACCCACAAAATCAAAACTATTTGCCAGCCTACATTGAAAAATAATACAATATTAAAATCCCATAAGATGATTGTGACAGGAGGTAGCAGCAGTGATGGCGTCAATTCTACTTTTTAATACGGTAAATATAGATAAATATAACCCAGATAAACAAAAGCTGATTTGGGGTCCTCCGTGATTTTTAAAAGTGGGAAGAGGCCCTGAGGAAAAAATAGTTTAAGAAATACTGCATTAAGACATACGGAATGATTTAGAGCCCTCATGGTTTGTTGTGATCATAATTTATTGAACAAGACATAGTGGCTTGATGTCCATTTAGTATAATTTATTGACAAAAGCATCACATTAAGATACCAGTATGTACAGTTGTTTAGAACCCACATGATTTGTTTTATCATATTTTATTGAACAAGCTGGAATAGTCGCCACACATTGCTTTAAGCCACATTGTATTAAGCCAGATACAGCTGTTTACCATCCTCCGTGGCCGGGTTCAGAGGTTGTACTTAGCTTCAGTTGTTTATCACGTTATGTAGTTTATTCTGAATAAATGCTATTAAAAATTGTCCCGGGGCAGGAGAAAACTAAGGTTTCCTTTTGCTGCTGTTAAAGCATAGTTAAATGGTTTAGTCGACACCCTGTGTCAGAGGAACTAGACTTTTTTAAAAAAAAGTGATTTAATATAAAAATATTTCCTTAGACTTTCAGAGACGCTGACAATCCATTGCTAAACGTCCTTCATTTTATAGAAACGATATATGACTCAAATGGAAAACCAGAATCAACATGCATTTCTTGCTGGCCCTGCCTTGAAAAATTTATTGGCTTAGCTTAGAGATAATAAAAACTTAGGAGAAAATATCTCTCTCTCTCTCTCTCTCTCCCTCCCTCTCTCTCTCTCTCTCTCTCTCTCTCTCTCTCTCTCTCTCCCCCTCTCTCCATCCTTCCCACCCTCCCTCCCTCCTTCTCCCTCTTTCCCTCCCTCTCTCTTTCTCTCTCTGCCACCCTCCCTTCCTCTCTCCTTCCCTCCCTCTCTCCCTCTCTCTCTCTCTCTCTCTCTCTCTCTCTCTCTCCTCTCTCTCTCCTAGCAGAGCAAATGGGGATGAGGAAGAGAAACCTTGCTGAATTCCATTCCTTTCCATTCCATCCAGCTCGGTCTCTCCCTCCCCCTCCCCCCTCTCTCTTTTCAACCTGCTGATGTCTGAAAACCAGGGCCATTAAAAAGAAGCAGCAAAGAATTGCGGCAGGAACTCTACAGTATTGCAAACTCATAAATCTCTGTTCCTTGACAGCTGGAAACCTTGAAAAAAATTATTGTCTGAAAAGTACAGGTACCACTTGTCAGAGCACCATTCCCAGCCCTGAGGACTTAGAACCATTCCGGGTTTTCTTAGTGTTGCCGTTTGTGTTCAGCAGGGCAGGATATTGGATAACCTGGCCAACCAATAACCACAGGGGGATGGTGACTGTTGTTATTTCTGGGTGTTGTGAAATTTAAACTGTGCAGGCCACATGGACATCAAGATCAGATCCCCTCCCTAGGAGGCTTGGGATAAGAAGCCTTCCTCTGGAGAGATCCTGTCTTGAGATCCTGTCTGTAACAAACCAAGCTAAGCTCTAATACAGGGGTCCTCAAACTTGGCAACTTTAAGACTTGTGGACTTCAACTCCCAGAATTCTCCAGCCAGCTGTGCTGGCTGGAGAATTATGGGAGTTGAAGTCCACAAGTCTTAAAGTTGCCAAGTTTGAAGACCTCTGCTCTAATAAGTGCAGGGAACAGGACTGGAAGGAGAAATGTTTCCCAGAGCATCATCCTGGGGGCAGAGTGATCCATCCACAGGTGTGGAAAAGCTGGCTGCCCTTCATTGTTCATGCACACATTTTATTGGGAATAGGTGTAAAAGACAGTGAAGGTGCTGGACCAGGAGTGGGGAGACCCAGGTTCTAGGTCCCCCTTCAGCCACAGAAGCTCTCTTGGGGACTCTGGGACAATTCCTCCTTCTCATCTTGGTCTAGTGGTGAAAATGTTGGGCTGGCACTAAGGAGATGCTGGTTCTAGGAACAGGTCCTCCTTCAACCCAGTAACCCTTGGGGACTTTGGGCTAGATCGTTCCTATCAGCCTGGTCTTGTGGTGAAGATGTTGGGCTGATACTAGCAGACCCAGGTTCTAGGTGTCCCTTCAGCCACAGAAGCTCTCTCGGGGACTCAGGGACAGTTCCTCCTGCTCAGCCTGGTTTTGGGGTGAAAATATTGGGCTGGCACTAACAGACCCAGTTTCTAGGTCCCTCTTCAGCCAGAGAAGCTGCCTTGAGGATTCTGGGACAGTTCCTCCTTCTCAGCCTGGTCTAAATGGTGAAAATGATGGGCTGACACCAACAGACCCTGGTTCTAGGTCCCTCTTCAGCCAGAGAAGCTGCCTTGAGGACTCTGGGACAGTTCCTCTTTCTCAGCCTGGTCTAAATGGTGAAAATGATCAGCTGATCATCAAGAGACGCAGGTTCGAAGTCTTTCATCAGCCACAGAAGCTCCCTCAGCCACTCTGGGCTACTGCCTTTTTCCCCAGATCAAAAGCTGAGAGACGATATCAGAAAGCAAATTCAACTATTTATATTCTGATAAGTGGACATTTTGGGACTCGTCATGCCAGCCCTATTAGCCATGTCATGAATGTTTCAATTTTTATTTCAATCAGAATAGAGCTGGAAGGGACCTTGGAGGTCTTCTAGTCCAGCCCACTGCTCAAGCAGGAGAACCTATACCATTTCAGACAAGTGACTGTCCAGTCTTTTCTTAAAAACCTCCAGTGATGAAGCACCCACAACTTCTGAAGGCAAGCTGTTCCACTGGTTAATTGTCCTCCCTGTTAGGAAGTTTCTCCTTAATTCCAGGTTCTTCTCTCCTTGATTAGCTTCCATCCATTGTTTCTTGGCCTGCCCTCTGGTGCTTTGGAAAATAAATTGACCCCCTCCTCTTTGTGGCAGCCTCTCAAATACCGGAATACTATCATGTCATCCCTAGTCCTTCTTTTCTCTAGACTACCAAATGTCTCCAAAGTTCCCAATGACATCACTAGCTCTAAAGCAGGGGTGGGGAACGATGGCCCCTTAATGACTTGTGGACTTCAACTCCCAGAATTCCTGAGCCAGCTGGCTCAGGAATTCTGGGAGTTGAAGTCCACAAGTCATTAAGGGGCCATCGTTCCCCACCTCTTCCTTAAAGCTTGTCTGACAGTGCCTGCCAGGGAAACAGTAAGGAAACCTTTTGGATTTCATTTTGTTTTGATAAATTATTTCTCTGTCTACTTTTCTTCCACCAAACCACCTGAAAAGGAATTGTGGTTTGCCGCCAAATGTCTGGGGACACTCCCGAAGATATACCTGTCAAGCCAGTTTTATGTGAGCCTCCCTTTATGGGAACTCACTCAGCCCTGTTCTAACTCAATTTACACCAAGGATTCCCAGGCGGCTTCACTCTACAATAGACGGATCATCAGAATCTCCTTTTGTGATGCTGACAACCAGTTTTTCCTGTTCAGAAGCTATGCTGGTGAGAAAGAGCAAGTCATTTCTTCCAGTGGGTTTGCACAACGTGCTCTTTATTTGCTTATTGTTTATTAAATTATACCCAAGGAACCCACAGTAGTGTGCTTCCATGTCTGATATTTCTTTCACAACAACCTTGCAAGAAAGAAAGTGATTGGCCCAAAATCGTCCAATGGATTTTTGGTGATTGAAGGTAGATATGAGTCTGGAAGATCTCCAGTCCAGCTCAGTAACCACCGGTAATCCTCGACTTTCGACCACAGTTGGGAACAGAATTCCCGTTGCTAAGAAAGGCAGTTGTTAAGTGAGTCACCTGACTTTATGACCTTTTTTTGCCTTGTTTGTTAAGCAAATCACTGCAGTTGTTAGGTAAAACACATGGACGTTATGTGTGTTGTGACCCAGTGCGGCAAGCCCCCAGGAAACGACACACACACCCTGTTGTCCAAAATAAAGAAGGCTTTATCACTAATAAATGCTTAGTAATAAGTTAATTTTGAGGTTTCTCCCAAAGTGCCTGTTGCAAATCACAGAACACTTTGGCCGGGATTTCAAATACAAAAAAACACAAACAGATCATTAAGTCCTTAAATTCCTCACTTGCTGGAATTGGCAGAGAGCCCGGACTGGAGTTAGTCCAACTGATATCACCAAAAGTGTAAACAGTAGTCAGGTAAAATACGTGCGTTGTTTCCAGCAACAGTTTCCATTGTGATTCCACCTTATATAGTCTTAGGGCGTGGCCCCTCTGCCTGCAGGTTTACCTCCTTCTACAAAACCACTCTTGCCGGCTAGCTGCCCTGCATGTCCTAGCATCAATCAGAGGCTCCTCCTCTTCACTGGAGTCACTTAACTCCTGCTGGGGAGGTGCAGAAGGCCCTGATTGAGTATCGTCCTCTGGCCCTGCGTCCTCCTCGGTCTCGGACTCAGGTGCCGGAGATACAGACCGCTCTTGCCACCCCATGGTCGGTTCTTGGTCTTCCGGATCCATGAGCAGCTGCGCGGGACTTGGGCAAGCCACAACAATGTGAGTCCAGTTTCCCCATTGACTTTGCTCGTTGGAAGCCATCTGGGAAAGTCACAAATAGCAATCACAGGACCCCAAGCGTGTTATAACTACATGCTGTTTTCCAAACAACCAAATTCTGATCACGTGACCGCAGGGATGCCGTGATAGTCATAAGTGCGAGGAGTGATCGTAAGCCATATCTTTCAGTGACGTCGTGACTTTGAACAATTGCTACACAAATGTTTGTAAGTTGAGGACTACCTGCATTTCATAACTCTAGTTTGGTGCTAGGGCTCTGTCACAGATTAGTTACCAGTTGCCATCAAGTGTGTGATTTTGCCCAAGCAGTATTCCAGCATTTGAGGGGCTGCCACAAAGAAGACAGGGAGTCAACTTATTTTCCAAAGCGCCAGAAGGCAGGACAAGAAACAATGGATGGAAACTAATCAAAGAGAGAAGCAACCTGGAATTAAGGAGAAACTTCCTAACAGCGAGGACAATTAACCAGTGGAACAGCTTTGCCTTCAGAAGTTGTGGGTGCTTCATCACTGGAAGTTTTTAAGAAGAGACTGGACAGCTGCCTATCTGAAATGGTATAGGGTTTCCTGTTTGAACAGGGGGTTGGACTAGAAGACCTCCAAGATCCTTTCCAGCTCTATTGTGATTGAATTTTTTTTTTTTTGTATTTGCAAATAAAAAATTGCCCAGAAACGAGGACATGGGAAAATGGGAAACACCCCTGCTTGAGTGGCACACCTTTTATACAATTTTAAAATGCACATATTGTCATGAGTCAATCATGGGAGCATGCATTATCATACACCAATAATAAAAATCATCATCATGCATACATTTCAGTAGTCATAGCAACGTGGTTCAGCCAAGGGTTTGATTCAACTAAAAGTTGGAAGGTGTGCCAAGGTTTTAATGTTATCACCAACATTCCTACACTAAAAACATTCTTAAGTAACTTGGTACCAGGGTCTCATCAATCCCCTTGATAAGGAGGTGTTCCTAAGAAAGAAGACAAAATGTTTAGTTTTCACCTACAGGTAGTCCTCGACTTACAACAGTTCATTTAGTAACCGTTCAAAGTGACAGCGGCACTGAAAAATGTGGCTTATGACCGTTTTTCACACTTACAACTTTTGCAGCATCCCCATGGTTGTGTGATCAAAATTCAGATGCTTGGCAACTGGTTCGTACTTATGACCATTGCAATGTCCTGGGGTCATATGATCACTTTTTGTGACCTTCTGACAAGCAAAGTCAATGAGGAAGTCAGATTCACTTAACAACCAGGTTACTAACTTATCAACTGTAGCGATTCACTTAACAACTGTGGCAAAAAAGGTTGTAAAATGGGGCAAAACTCACTTAATAAATATCTCACTCAACAACATAAATGTTGCGCCCCCCCCAAAAGCCAAAAACAAAATGGCGACGCATGCACAGTGGCACAGTGCCGGCTTCTGCGCATGCGCAGAAGAAGAAAAAAACGGGAAATTAAAAAAAAAAAAATATGGCGCCGCCCACAGACCGGCACCGACCAAACTGGATCCGTGACATCACTGTGACGTCACGACAGCGGCACTGAAAAATGTGGCTTATGACCGTTTTTCACACTTACAACTTTTGCAGCATCCCCATGGTTGTGTGATCAAAATTCAGATGCTTGGCAACTGGTTCGTACTTATGACCATTGCAATGTCCTGGGGTCATATGATCACTTTTTGTGACCTTCTGACAAGCAAAGTCAATGAGGAAGTCAGATTCACTTAACAACCAGGTTACTAACTTATCAACTGTAGCGATTCACTTAACGGTGGCAAAAAATGTCATAAAACGGGGCAAAACTCACTTAACAAATGTCTCACTTAAGCACAAAAATGTTGGGCTCAATTGTGGTCGTAAGTGGAGGACTACCTGTACTTACAACCTGAATTTGAAGTTTTGATAGTTGTCGTCCCCCCCCCCTCCAGGGGTGGGTTCTAACTTATCTCGCTGCCGGTTCACTTCCTCCTGCGCAGCGTGGTCGCGCCTTGTGGGTACAGCGCCAAAAAATAAAAAAAAATTCCCCCCCCAAAAGCCAAAAACAAGATGGCGACGCATGCACAGTGCCGGAAACTCGGCTTCTGCGCATGCGCAGAAGAAGAAAAAAACGGGAAATTAAAAAAAAAAAAATATGGCGCCGCCCACAGACCGGCACCGACCAAACTGGATCCGTGACATCACTGTGACGTCACCAACGGCTAGCTACCGGTTTGGGCGAACCGGTCCGAACCGGGAGGAACCCACCTCTGCCCCCGTTCCCCCCCCCCATGTGATCACATCTTGGGTGCTTGGAAACCAGCCCACATTTATGGCAGTTTGCAGCTGGGTGAATTGTGGGAATTGAAGTCCATACATCTTTAAATTATCCAGGTTGAGAAACACTGAAATAGATTGTATCTATAAAAGGGTGTGAGTTGAAGACGGCGGTATTGTATTTGTGCCTCAGTTTTCCCTCCTTGTGTTTACAGCAAGCAAGACTTCCGCTGATAAAAGCAGCATGAAAGTTTGCAGGCTACTCTAATTACAGCATTTATGCACACATGAAGAACATCCATGAGTACATGGTGGCATGTGTTCCACATGCAACTGACCGTCAGACAGGTAGTTCTAATGTTTCTGCTGAAAAAGCCATGATGAACAAGCAACGATTTCTTACACAGTGAAAAGCAAACAGCCTCATATCAGAACAGGCTGCTGTTAAAACAAGGAATGGATGGGAACTCACTCTCCTGACCAAATCACTTCTGGCCCTTTACATACAGCAGGCAGGATACAAAGGAGCAAGAATTTTAATGGTTGTGTACAAATACAGATAGTCCTTCACTTACAACAGTTCATTTAGTGACTGTTCAAAGTTACAAAGGCATTGAAAAATGCAACTTATGACCATTTTTCACAGTTATGATCTTCACTGCATCCCTATGATCATGTGATCAAAATTCAGTTGCTTGCCAACTGGTTTATATTTATGAGCGTTGCTGTGTCCCAAAGTCATGTGATCACCTTTTGTGACCTTCTGATAAGCAAAGTCCATGGGGAAGCCAAATTCACTTAACAACCGGGTTACTAACTTATCAACTGCAGTGAACCACTTAACTGTGGCAAGAAAGGTCGTAAAATGGGGCAGAACTCACTTAACAAATGTTTCACTTAACAACAGAAATTTTGGGGTCAGTTGTGGTTGTAAAGACTACCTATAGCAGTGATGGCGAACCTTTTCGGCACCGAGTGCCAAAAAGGCTGCGCGGAAATGTTGTGCGCATACGTGCGCGTGCTCGTCAGGGCCGTGCTCTGGAAAAGCCGAACTTCCGGGTTCTAGCACGCATGCGCACCCAACAATCAGCTGGCCGGCGCGCATGCACAGGCCGGTTTTCGGCACTGCTGCGCGCGCAAAGGTATTGCGCTCCGGGAAAGCCAAACTTCTGGGTTCTGGCACGCATGCGCACCCGACAATCAGCTGGCCGGCACGCATGCGCAGGCTGGTTTTCAGCACTGTCGCACATGCATGCGTGTCAGAAACCCGGAAGACAAACAGGCAAGGTCGCGCGTGCCGGGCAACATGGCTTCGCATGCCACTTTGGGCACGTGTGCCATAGGTTCGCCATCACGGACCTATAGAATCCTATTTCTGGTAGATAGCAGTCACTGGAAGTCCTTTGCAGTTATGGTTTAATTTTTAGATTTTTTTTATTTAACACCAGGTGTTCTTATATCCATGTGTGCCTGTTTATCTCTTCCAGTCCAGCTAGAAGCCTAATAGAGCTGTTTGGAGTTTGGTGGGGCCCCCTATCTCATTGAGGGCATTGTGCCCAGGAGAATCTACAGCCTGGAATGATAATGTTGCAACATCCCTCTTAAGGGTTGGCCGTTTGCCCAGCTCTCTCTGTGGCCTAAACAAAATCTAAAAATAGGTGCTGTGGCTCAAATCATAGAATTCTCAGTGCTAGAAGGGAGGGAGGGAGGAGGAGAAGGAGGAGGAATAATTATGATTTACAGCCAGAGCTTCTCAGGTCACTCTACTGCTGCTTTACATCTGCTTAAGCAGCCACTTGACATTTTCCACTTGAAAGACTGTTATCAGCTCCTGATTGTTTTTCAAGTAAACACAATCACAAGTCACTGCCTCAACCCTTGGTTTTAATGTAATTTCTTCCAGAAAGGTTGGAACAGATCAGAGTCTGGGAGAAGAAGTCACTCCAAAGAACTGTTCTCTCTCTCTCTCTCTCTCTCTCTCTCTCTCTCTCTCTC
>QLTV01003267.1:1742609-1761417 GCA_003457575.1 Thermophis baileyi
GTCTTGATTGATCGATTCGCCCTCTTGCTGTATCCGCTGCCGGAATTCATAGCGCCGGACGATTTTGGACGGGGTGGGTGCATAGTGGGGCTTCAGCGTTGCTTGAAGAACTTGCCACGGGACGCTCTGGACCGGAGTTGGGTCTGACAGCGACTCCGCGGTGTGAAACACCTCGGGGCCACAGTGACTTAAGAACACAGCTCTTTTGCGGTTGTCGGTCAGACCCAGCATATCGTTTGCTTCTAGAAAGCAGTTGAATCGCCGCATGTAGGAGTCCCATTTCTCCCGGGTCGGGTCGAAAGGCGCCGGCGGGTGGAAGGTGGACATTGCGGCAGAAGGAGGCAGGCAGATGTCTGCCTGGCTGGTTGAAAGTGCTGAAGAAGCTAGTCACAGTTCTCCTGGCCCAAGCCCTCGTCGCCACTGTTGGATAGTGGGTAGAGATGACAGGAGACAGACTTCCAAAACAGCTCTTTATTTCAGCTCTTGTATCAGCAACCAGCAAAGAGCAGTCTGACAGCTTGCCCTTTTACAGGGAGCTGTCAGACAGACCAGCCAATAGCGTTTGAGCATTTTCCCGCTCAAACGCTGGACCTGGTTGGAACCATGCAACACAGTTATAACAGTTAGAACATAACAGTATCCCTTTAGAATGCCTTAGTAAGTCCACACTTGGAATATCACATCTAGTTTCAATCACCACGATATCAAAAACATGTTGAGACTCTGGAAAGAGTGCAGAAAAGAGCAACAAAGATGATTAAGGACTGAAGCAGGGGTGAAATTCAAAATTTTTCCCTACCGGTTCTGTGGGCGTGGCTTGGTGGGTGTGGCAGGGGAAGGATACTGCAAAATCCCCATTCCCTCCCCACTCCTGGGGGAAGGATACTGCAAAATCCCCATTCCCTCCCCACTCCTGGGGAAAGGATATTGCAAAATCTCCATTCCCTCCCCACTCCTGGGGGAAGGATACTGCAAAATCCCCATTCCCTCCCCACTCCTGGGGAAAGGATATTGCAAAATCTCCATTCCCACCCCACTCTGGGGCCAGCCAGAGGTGGTATTTGCCGGTTCTCCGAACTACTTAAAATTTCTGCTACTGGTTCTCCAGAACCTGTCAGAACATGCTGAATTTCACCCCTGGACTGAAGGCTAAAACATACGAAGAATGGTTGCAGGAATTGGGTATGTCTAGACTCTAGAATAATAGCAATAGCACTTAGACATATACAGCTTCACAATGCTTTACAGCCCTCTCTATGAGGTTTGCAGAGTCAGCCTTATTGCCCCCAACAATCTGGGTCCTCATTTTACCTACCTCGGAAGGAGGGAAGGCTGAGTCAACCTTGAGCCGGTCAGGATTGAGAGAATCTAACTCCTGGCAATGTGAGCAGAGTTAGCCTGCAATAATGCATTCTAACCACTGCGTCACCACTGGCATGTGGGACCAACGAACCACACCAGATAGGAGGAAAGGGTATGGAAAGGAATTGGGTATGGCTAGTCTAGAGAAAAGAAGGACTAGGGGTAACATGATAGCAGTTTTCCAATATCTAAGGGGCAAAGAACAGGAAATCAACCTATTTTCCCAAGCACCAGAAGCCAGGACAAGAAGCAATTGATGGAAACTAATTAAGGAGAGAAGCAACCTAGAACTAAGGAGAAATTTCCTGATAATCATTGGAATGACTTGCCTCTTGAAGTTGTGGGTGCTCCAACACTGGAGGTGTTTTAGAAGAGATTGGGCAACCATTTGTCTGAAAAGATATAGGGCAGTGATGGCTAACCTTTTTCTCGTTGTGTGCTGAAAGCGCACGCGTGCTGGCACCCATAATGCAATGCATGTGACACCCCGCCGTGTGCCCCACCCCCCACGTGCACGCGACCCCCCGCCCTTTCGCATACACGCACTACCCCCCCATGCTCCTCCCGCCCCCTCCGGAGGGCCTCCGGAGCCCGGGGTGGCCATTTTCGCCCTCCCGGAGGCTCGAGGAAAGCCTCCGGAGCCTGGGGAGGGCGAAAAATGGGTCTCCCGGAAGTCCGGAAACGGGCCAAAAATAAGTTGGCCGGCGGGAGGCGCACATGTGCGGTGGAGCTCAGCTGGGTGACGGCTGGTGTGCCCGCAGAGAGGGCTCTGCATGCCACTTGTGGCAAGCGTGCCATAGGTTCGCCATCACGGATATAGGGTATCCTGCTTGAGCAGGGGGAATGGACTAGAAGACCTCCAAGGTCCCTTCCAACTCTGTTATTCTATTACCAAATACCAGGAAAACCAATTCCATCTAGCCATCAGCAGTTGGATAGATAGATCAATCATGCTATTGGCTACCAGAGGGTGGTCAGCTATGGTCAAGCCAGCAATATTTTACTCCTATTTCTACAGCTTTTTGCCCTGTGTCATTCTCTTTTGCTGCTTAGGTATGGAAATATTTCTGAAATGATGACTCAGCAGGTCATGGGTTGTCTTGTACATTTTTAAATATGTGTTTTCCCCCCCACTGAAAGGGCCAATAAAGATCTGTATACTTGGGGTGGTACAGCGGAATTGCAGCATCCACATGGCTGTGGTTGTGTTAATGTTAGCGTAACCACCTCTTCCTTACACCTCTTGTTTTGAACTTTTTGACTCGCGCCACTGTATGAAAGAAACCTAAGTGGAAGCTGGCTAGTCCTCGACCTACCACCGCAATTGAGACCAAAATTTCTGTTAAGTGAGACAGGTGTTAAGTGAGTTTTGTCCCATTTTATGACCTGTCTTGCCACAATGGTTAAGTGAATCTGTCAATGTCCCCGACTGACGATCCGAACCGAAGCAATCACACTCGAGACCGGGCAATGTCTCAGTGCAAAACTTGATTGAGTACATCATTTCGGCACGCAAACCAGCTCTACCTAATTCCCACGCAAACCCATATTGTTACAATACAGAATTCCCCTCCCCCCCCCATTAGTGTAGGTCACATTGTCCAATGGAGTGTCAGTGTATTGTTATGAGAAAGTCTCTCTGGTTTGGTTGACACCTGCAGATGTGACCTTGGCTCTCACGGTTCTCCTCCTTGATGTCTGGAGCCTACATTCCTTCTCACCCTTCCCTCCCCCATTTGTCTGTTGGCAAGTTGAGAAGTGATAAGGGATGCAAACAGCATAAGCATGCTTCGAGCTTGACAGAATCACTGCAGTTGTTCAGCTAGTAACACTAATCTGGCTTCCCCATTGACCTCGCTTGTCAGGGGTCTCAAAAGGTGATCACATGACCTCGGAACACTGTAAGCATCGAAAATATGAGTCAGTTGCCAAGCATCTGAATTTTGATGGTGTGACCATGGGGATACTATAATGGTTCAGTGTGGAAAAAAAAAAGTCACTTTTTTCAGTGCGGTTGTAATTTCGAACGGTCACTAAACGAACTGTTGTAAGTCAAGGACTACCTGCATTTCCACTGCTTCCTTGGTAGGATAAGCAGAAAAGGAGTACAGCCCTTTTTGCCAGCAATGAGTTGTGTCTGGAACTGGCGATTGAGAATCAAGCTTGTGTGTAAAATATGTGGGGTTTAGAGAATCTAAGGCAGATCCCTGAGCCTGGTGGTTCCCCAGGCACCAGGGGTGAAATCCAGCAGGTTCTAACAGGTTCTGGAGAACCGGTAGCGGAAATTTTGAGTAGTTCAGAGAACCGGCAAATACCACCTCTGGCTGGCCTCAGAGTGGGGTGGGAATGGAGATTTTGCAATATCCTTCCCCTGCCACGCCCACCAAGCCACGCCCACAGAACCGGTAGTAAAAAAAAATTGGATTTCACCACTGCCAGGCACATTGGAATATTTCGCTACCCAGGATCACTTATTAAGATGGACAGATCCACAAATTGAATTAATATATAAACAACCACATCTGTTTGGGGATGATGGCGTTTGCATTGCCACGTATCAGAAGAACACAATGTCAGGGAAGTTGATGTAGGACAGGTGTTCTCCAGGAGAGCAAATACCAAATAAATTATTTATATCAATCTCATTGGATCCTATTGAAGGAATCTAGCAGGCTTCCTCCCTCTGTGGTCTCCCTGGCCTACTTCATGCATGATGACTGGGTTCGTCATGGCTTAGGATTTGTTTTGTTTTGACCTAGTGTTTGCATGAAACAGCCATCATAGCTCAGGAAGATATTTAGTTTTGGCTTATTTATAGCACTTACAGTCACTAATTCCTATTTAAGAGCCCCAAACTTGTGGAATAGCTATGCTGTAACCGAGCAGGGGAAGGAATGGCTCATCTTCACATCCTGTGACATCAAAACGTTTGACTAACTGTTTAGTACGAAAAGGTTGGAAAAGATTTCAGAGATTAGGATAATGGTTATAATAATAGTTGTGACTGTGCACCTTTAAGGTAGAGTATGTATGTATGTATGTATGTATGTATGTATGTGTGTGTGTGTGCGTGCGTGCGTGCGTGCGTGTGTGTGTGTGTGTGTGTATATATATATATGTTTTTTGAGGTTTTCGCGGGTATTTGTATGTAGGTCTGTGGTTATTCGGGTTTTCTCCCGCGTGAAGTTGGAGATGTCATTGCAACGTTTCGACGAAGTCTCATTCGTCATCTTCAGGCTGATTATCAGGCTTGTGTCTTCAGCCTTCTGCTCCTATTAGTGTTTCCTAGAAGCTTCCTGAAGCCCTGGNCCTCTTCTTTTTCGTATGTGTGTGTTTGTGTGTGCATGCGCAGGGGGCAGCATGGGGGGGTTGTGCGCATGCGTGGGGGGAGGGAATGGGTGTGGGCATGTGTGTGTGCTAGCGCGCGCGCACACACCCCCTTTTGGCACCCGGACCAAAAAAGGTTCGCCATCACTGGTATAGAAGGTCCAAAACAGTCACAATGGAGAGAAGCAGTAAGACCTCCTGCCAGGGAACTATTGCAGTAACCAAGATGTGAAACAATCAGATTATTTATCAATAAAAACACAGTGTCCTCCATCAGAAGGCCCCCAGATGTACTCCTATCCTTGCCTACTACAGTATAGTTAGTCCTTGACTTACGACCACAATTGAGCCCAAAACTGATGCTGCTAAGCGAGACATTTCTTAAGTGAGTTTTGCCCCATTTTACAACCTTTCTTGCTACCGTTGTTAAGCAAATCACTGCACTTGTTAAATTAGTAACACGGTTGTTAAGTGACTCCGGCTTCCCCATTGACTTTGCTTGTCAGAAGGTTGCAAAAGGGGATCACGTGACTCTGGGACACTGCAAGCGTCATAAATATGAATCGGTTGCCCAGTGTCCGAATTTTGATCAGGTGACCATGGCAACGGTTGTAAGTGTGAAAAATGGTCATAAGTCACTTTTTCGGTGCCATTTGTAACTTTGAATGGTCACTAAATGAATTGCTGTAAATCGAGTAATCTGTTGTAATCCACTGTTTTATATAATTCCAATTGAAATTATCAATGTGATGCCTTTCAAATATTTTTGTTCCCGTCCCATAAATACAGCCGGGGAGCACCAATGAGTAGAACAAAATATCTCTCCTGAAGGGCCTCAGGTTTTCATTAATGGAAGAAACTCAGGGTCCTTTCTCTGCATTGCTACAAAATCTTCTGGGTGCCTTATAAAGAAACACATTTTAAACAGGCTTATTTGTAGGTGAAGAGCAGGGGTGAAATGCTACCGGTTCGGCCCAGTCCGGGTGTACCGGTAGCGGTGGCTGCCGGTGGTTCAGAGAACCAGTAGCAACGGCAGCGCGAGGCTCCGCCCACCCGCCCAGACGTCGCCATTTTCTTGTTTTTAACCCTCTGCGCATGCGCAAAGCGTTCTGCGCATGCGCAGAGGGTGAAAAAGCGCACGCGACAGGCGCGCATGCTTCCAAACCGGTAGGGAAGGTAAGTAGATTTCACTGCTGGTGAAGAGGTTTTTGGATTGTAATCTCAGTTCTGGCTTTTAAAATCAGTAACTAATGTTGCTATCTGTATGAATACAAAGAGATCAGGGAGCAGGTATGCAAAGGTGTAGATATGTAGTCCGTCTTTGGGACAAAGGCTTTGTGCATTGGCACTCGGATGATGAAAGTCTTTCCCCAGATTTATCTGTTGCGATAAATCATGGTTTGTTTGATGTGGTGGAACAAGCTATAAATTCAGTTTTACAAACCATAATGCCTGGATTTACCTCAAACCAAAGCAACAGCATTTTGATTGACATTTAATTTCTTTCTTTCTTGTATAATGATATGTTACATTTATGAAGGCCGAAAGATCTGAACAGCAAAGTCTATCTATAATCTAAGAGGCCAAGCCTAAGATAAAACAATTGGATAGATAACCTACATTGATAGGTATTATGTAAAACATTTCAAAACTAAAATGTATTAAGGGATTAGCTAAGGGATTATTTTTGTAGCCATAGCTAAGAAGTTGGTTGTGGCCACTTGTAACTTTGAAATTTTTAACCTGATAGTAACATTTTAACATTTTCAGAAATGTCTCTACAGTGCCTCTTTGTGTTCATCGGGATGGAAACATTAGATGCTGATTTTAAAAGGAGGTTACAATCTAAAAATTCTTTACCTGAAAATAAGCCCTTTTGAAGTTTCTTTATGAGGAGATATGCAGAAGATTACACTGTTAAATATTTCAGCTTTCTGTATCCGTTCCCAGGCATTAATTTTTTAAAAATATATTTCTAAGTAATCTTAAAATACATTTTTGCTTGTACATCCCTGGCTCAGTGCAGTTCTGTTTTCAGTACAATTATTTGCTATTAATGTTTGGGCTATAATCATATAATAAGTTATATGCTTTTTTTAGAGGAAGGGAATTGAACAAATCTAGATTTTTTATTGAATACATACTCATATATTTTAATAAGCAATTTATTCTAGTGGTTTCTGGCCATACTATGATAGTGTAGAATATCAGGATAAAATGGGTTTCATAAATAATAGAAAGTATGATACTGGAAATGTTTAGCAATAATGGCAATAAATATTATGTTCACTTTGAGTGCATAGCATACCTTTCTGGCATTTCTTTATCCTGTCTACTCTTTGTATTATTGCATTTTTCCTTCCTTTTTAAAATACTTTTATAATCTGAACCTACTCAGGGATAGGTTTCACACATTGCACTAAAGTCTGGTTTGCTTTATGGTGTGCTTAACAGAGGTGGGTTCCTCCCGGTTCGGACTGGTTCGCCCGAACCGGTAGCGACCTGCTGGTGATGTCACGATGATGTCACAGAGCCGGTTCGGTCGGTGCTGGTCCGTGGACGCCGCCATCTTTTTTTTTTGGATTTTTTTGGATTATTTTTTTTTTTGGATTTTTTGGGGGGGGAATTTTTCCCGGTTTTTTTTCTTCTGTACATGCGCAGAAGCCGGGTTTCTGGCACTGCGCATGCGTCGCCATCTTGTTTTCGGCTTTTGGGGGGGATTTTTTTATTTTTTTGCACTGCGCATGCACGCACGCGCAAAGCGCACGCGCGCCCACGCAGCGCAGGAGGAAGCAAACTGGCAGCGAGGTAAGTTAGAACCCACCCCTGGTGCTTAACCATGGTCCAGACAAGGTCCCCAATTCCAAACTTGCAGAATAGATTTAGCAGAGGTGTAAGCTTGTGGGAACAGGGAAAAATTCCATTTGCCGATGCAACTAACCAAAGCCATGGGCACTCTTCAGGTTTCTCCCACGTGGTATTTTCTGTTATACAGTCATGTAAGTAGGATGACTTTATTAAGTCAGAGGTTTTAATTATTTCATTGATGCAACTTCCCTGTCATCAAAATCCACATAGACTGTAGGCAGCTTCCATCTCAAGCTTGTTACTGGCAATAGTTACCTAATATAATTGCACAAATCAACCCATCTATTTGAGAATTGTGAAAGGCACCAGATAAAGGGGAAGCCATAAAAGACCATTTTGCTTGCTGGGATCATTGTATCAGTGAAAGGCAAAGGGGGGGGGAGTGTCAATTTATTTTCCAAAGCACTGGAGGGAAGGACAAGAAACAATGGATGGAAACTGATCAAGGAGAGAAGCAACCTGGAATTCAGGAGAAACTTCCTAACACATGTGAAGTGAATTTTGCCCCATGTTACGAACTTTAATGGGGTTGTTAAGTGAATCTGGCTTCCCCACTGACCTATCAGAAGGTCACAAATGGTGATCACGTGACTCCAAGACACTGCAACTGTCAGAGTCCAAATTTTGATCATGTAACCATGTGCATGCTGCAATGGTCATAACTGTGAAAAACAGTTATATTCCATTGCTGTTGTAACTTTAAACAGTAAGTGACCTGTTGTAAGTCACGGACTACCTGTATTTGTCAAGGGCAAGGTTGGAATCATGGGTGAAATGGAAGGGAATCAGATTTAAGTAAAGAAGAGAGGGCCAACTTATTTTCCAAAGCACCAGAAGGCGAGACAAGAAGCAATGGATGGGAAACTAATCAAGGAGAGAAGCAACCTGGAATTAAGGAGAAACTTCCTAACAGTGAGGACAATTAACCAGTGGAACAGCTTGCCTTCAGAAGTTGTGGGTGCTTCATCACTGGGGGGTTTTAAGAAAAGACTGGACAGCCACCTGTCTGAAATGATATAGGGCAATGATGGCTAACCTTTTTGCCATCGCATGCCAAAAGTGGGGGAAGCATGGGGGGGTGTCACACGTGTGCATTCCCACATCCATAATTCAATGCACCCTCCACGCATGGGCGTGCGACCCCCCGCGCTCCCCCGGTTTTGGCACGTGATGGCACGGTGGGTTTTTCGCCCTCCCCAGGCTCCAGAGGCTTTCTAGGAGCCTGGGGAGGGCGAAAATGGCCTTCCCCCCCCCCCGGAGGGCCGGCGGAGGCCAGAAACGGCCCATTTCCCGACTTCTGGTGGGACCAGAAGTCCCATTTTTTGCCCTCCAGAGGCTTTCTAGGAGCCTGGGGAAGGCGAAAATGGCCTCCCCCCCCCAGAGGCCCTCTGGAAGCCAGAAACGCCCTCCCAGAGCCTCCATGTGAGCCCTTTACTTACCTCAAAATGGGCCATGGAGACTCCTGGGAGGGGAGGGGGACATGGCCAGCTGAAAATCAGCTGGCGCTGGAGCTGATCTACGGCAATGGCTCCCGTGCTGGCAGATATGGCTCCGCATGCCACCTGTGGCACGCGTGCCATAGGTTCGCCATCACAGATATAGGGTCTCCTGCTTGAGCAGGGGGCTGGACTAGAAGACCTCCAAGGTCCCTTCCAGTTCAATTCTGGTAGAAGCTGTTCAGTAAGGCCTCAGGCTGCCACAGGTGATATTTAAGTATAGACAAGATGTCCGCTTCACAGTAGTATCTCAACTGCATCCTGTATTATAGAGCCTGTATTCAGTGGTTGGCCTAGTTGACTCCTGTGGCCTTGTCCAGTTGTATTTTCTTCAATCCACTTCACGAGTGTTTTACCTGGTGACCTTTAGTTTGGTTAACGTTTGAGCAGGTTGCACCTGATCATCATGAGTCACTTTACAGCTCTCCGTCATCATGGGTTAGTAGAAGTTTTGCTTGTCTCCGACACCCTTGTTAAATCTTCTGTTGCTGTAGAATCGCAGAGTAAGTTAACTTGACATTGAGTCATGAGTTGACAACTCGCCTGGATTCCTCTTCAAAAGCAGGTTAAAAAAAAAAAAAAGGAAGGTTGAATGATGGCCAAACTGAATGATCATGTTGAAACAGCCCCGATTTCCCCATGCAGCTAGGCATGTCCTACTTAGGAGGCTGAGTTAAGAAATACCCTTTTAAGAAATATGTGGCATTTGCACCACATGTGTGTATGAAGCAGAGCAACCGTATCTCTTCCATCATTCAGTTCTTGCATTAGTTCTTGCAACTCTCTTAAGTAGTTATTTCCTGAAGGGAAAAGAGCAGAATTGGACTGTGCCATTCTGGATCGAATTTATGGAGTCCTGTTTCTGACAGAGGAACAGAAGCTTCTCCTTTGAGACTGCTGCTTGTGTATGGGGATGTTTTTAAATAGAGGACACCCCCCCCCACCAACAGATAACAACTTTGCAAGGAGTTGTTGGTGTGGAAAGAAGCAGCAGAGGCTGCTTATTTAACAGATTAACTTAGAGTTGGAAGGGACCTTGTAGGTCATCTAGTCCAGGGGTCCCCAACCTTTTGGACCTCAGAGACCACCAAGGTCATAATTTTAAATCCCACAGACCCTAATTCATAATTTTAAGTCCCGCAGACCAGTGGTGAAATCTAAAAATTTTCCCTACTGGTTCTGTGGGCGTGGCGTGGAGGTCAGGTGGGCGTGGCTTCAGGTGGGCGGGGCTTGGTGGTTGCCAACTTGTAAAATGTTGCGAAACTCACTTAACGCTCTTGCTTAGCAACCAAAATTTTGTGCTCTATTGTGGTCTTGTCTTTTTCTTTCTTTCTTTCTTTCTTTCTTTCTTTCTTTCTTTCTTTCTTTCTTTCTTGAGGACTACGAGCATAGGCTTTCCAAGCAGAGGGAAGACCTGCGGGAGTGCAAGGCCAGGTACTGGCGCCTGGAGGCTCAGCAGGCTGAGATGGTCAGCCAGTTCCAGGCCATGATGCAGTCCCACTGGAACAAGGTCCTCCGGCTCTTCGCCACCAGCGGCGCTTCCCTCCAGCCTTCGCCCAAAGCCCTGCACCAGGAGGCTGAAGCAGACCCCAAATCGGAATTTCTGCCCCCCTCCGACCCACACAAAAAGACCCCGAAGGGGGAGACTCTCTGCAGCAACACAAACGTTCATTGCACGTATCCGGCCCAGGGGCCGTAGTTTGAGGACCCCTGATTTAGTGCAATATAAAAAATGCAAATAATTTTTCTGCAGATCACCAAAATTTTCTCACGGACCACCAGTTGGTGACCGCTGATCTAGTCCAACCCCCGCCCAAGCAGGAGACCCTACACCATTTCTGACAGATGGCAGTTCATTCTCTTCTTGAAAGGTTCCAGTGATGAAGCTCCCACAACTTCTGAAAGCAAGCTGTTCCATTGATTGATTGCTCTCACTAGACTAGCCATGCCCAGTTCCTGCAACCGTTCATCGTATGTTTTAGCCTACAGTCCCCTAATCATCTTGGTTGCTCTTCTCTGCACTCTTTCTAGAGCAGGGCTGTCACACTCTATTTCATTGAGGGCTGCATCAGGGTTGTGTTTGACCTTGGGGGGCCAGGGGGGCATGGCCAGCTCAACGTCACTCATGTCGGGGGACCTGTGGTGGCCGAGTGCTCTGCCCTCAACGTCATCATGTCGGGGGGGGGGTTGAGTTTGACACCCCTGTTCTAGAGTCTCAACATCTTTTTATAGTGTGGTGACCAAAAGCGGATGCAGTATTCCAGTGTGGTCTTACTAAGGCTTTCTAGAGTGGTATTAGTACCTCACTTGATTTTGATTGTATCCCTCTGTTAATGCAGCTTAGAATTTCATTGACTTTTTTGCCTGCTGCTGCACATCGTTGGCTCATATTTAATTGGTTGTCCACTAAGACTCCAAGATCCCTCTCACAGTTACTGCTACTAAGACTGGTTTCACCCAGTCTATATGTGTACTTTTTTATAGTGTGGTGACCAAAAGCGGATGCAGTATTCCAGTGTGGTCTTACTAAGGCTTTCTAGAGTGGTATTAGTACCTCACTTGATCTTGATTCTATCCGTCTGTTAATGCAACTTAGGATTGCATTGGGTTTTTTGGCTATCATCTAGGGGCATGGGTCCTCAAACTATGGCCCACGGGCCGCATGCGGCCCGCCGAAGTCATTAATCTGGCCCGCACAGGATCACAAGGCTGCCCCTCCCACATCACCCCGTCCACCCGTCGGCCGAGCACAGGACTTACCTTCGCGAGCCCCGCGGGCTGGAACTGAAAGGTAAGGCCAACAATTTTGGCCTGCAGAATGTTGCTGGAGGCGGGGGAGGTGAAAAACGGGGCGCACAGACACCCCAGGCGGCCAAAAAAGGGGCAAAAACGACCCATTTTTGGCCAAAAAACCGGCCCGTTTTTGCCTGGTTTTGGCCTGCAGAATGCTGCTGGAGGCGGGGGAGGTGAAAAATGGGGCACACAGATGCCCCAGGAGGCCAAGAAATGGGTGAAAACTTGTCTGTTTTTTACCTCCCCCGCCTCCAGAAGATAGATAGAGAAAGAGAGATAGACAGAGAGAGAGAGAGAGAGAGAGAGAGAGAGAGAGGGAGGGAGAGAGAGAGAGAGAGAGAGAGAGAGAGAGAGAGAGAGAGAGAGAGAGAGATAGATCTCANAGCGCGAGAGGGAGAGGGAGGGAGAGAGAGAGAGAGAGAGAGAGAGAGAGAGAGAGAGAGAGAGAGAGAGAGAGAGAGAGATATTTCTCAAGCTCCTTGGGGCTGAGAAGAATTGCTGCAAAACTGAGTTTCCTGAAGTGGACCACCAGACTCCTAAACAATTGAAAAAATAATCTAGTAAAAAGAAAAGTCAACCAAAAGAGCAACATGCCAACAAAAGCAAATAAAACACCCCCAGGAGCAAAACAAATTAAAGTTTAATTTGTGTGCATTGTTTAATGGACTGTTAAATTGGCCATGCCCACCCAGTCACATGACCATCTAGCCACGCCCACCCAGCCGGTCCGGGCCCCCAACAGTCTGAGGGACTGTGAATTGGCCCCCTGTTTAAAAGGTTTGAGGACCCCTGATCTAGGGTATTCCTGCCAGTTTAGTATCATCCGCAAATCTGGTAAGTTCCCCTTCTGTTCCCTCATCTAAGTTGTTTATGAAGATATTGAAGATTTGGGTTGCTTCTATCAGGTTTGCAAGTTAAGAAATTGCCTTTTTTATTTTTAACAGTATAAATAAGGTCTCCTTCAAGTTGAGTTCAGCTCCTGGTAGCTGCATGGACATATTTGTGCAACTGTTTTTTTGTTGTTGTTGTTGTTGTTGTTGTTGCAACAGTACAGAAATGCTGCCACCTGTTGAGTCAGTTACCGAACAGAGGTATCTAAAGAGCTTCAGGATGGAAAACTTCCAATCCAAACTATCTTGTTCCAACCTGAGCTGTTCTGACATGCCAGAAATGCTTCCAACATCTTGGACTTGTAAGCAAGGGAAGTTTGGAAACCACAGAATTTGAACCTCAAAATGTTTTGTATATCTTACCTTCTTTGAACCTTGAGTCATAAAATCATGGCCTGGTTATCCTGCCATCTTCAAGATGTGTCAGTCACTATTTAGAATAGAATAGAATAACAGAGTTGGAAGAGACCTTGTAGGTCATCTAGTCCAACCCCCCGCTCAAGCAGGAGTCCCTATTCCATTTCAGACAAATTGCAATATGCTGACTCTGTGAACCGCTTAGAGAGGGCTGTAAAGCACTGTAAATCGGTATATAAGTCTAAGTGCTATTGCTATTGCTATTCTGAAGGCAACTTCTGTTCCATGAGTTGATTGCTCTCACTGTCAGAAAATTTCTCCTTAATTCTAGGTTGAATCTCTCCTTGAATCAGTTTCCATCCATTGTTCCTTGTCTGCCCTTCAGGTGCTTTGAAAAATAGGTTGACCCCCTCCTCTCTGTGGCAGCCCCTCAAATATTGGAACCCTGCTATCATGTCTCCCCTGGGCCTTCTCTTCACTAGACTAGCCATGCCCAGTTTCTGTAACAGTTCTTCATACATTTTAGCCTAATCATCTTCGTTGCTCTTCTCTGCACTCTTTCTAGAGTCTCAATGTCTTTTTTATAGTATGGTAACCGGAATAAAACAGGTCAGAGAACTATAAGCCAGAAATAAGCTGCCTTTAACATCTCCTCACTCAGTTTTGCAAGAAAAAGATTTCCTGGTCTGACATAGAACAATTCACTCAGCCTTCCATCCTTCCGAGGTGGGTAAAATGAGGACCCAGATTGTTGGGGGCAATATGCTGACTCTGTGAACCGCTTAGAGAGGGCTGTAATGCACTGTGAAGCGGTATATAAGTCTAAGTGCTATTGCTATTGCTATTCCATCATACTGGGGTTTTATCACCTCATTCTCGCATATGTGATAGTAGAATATATGCTCGGTATGAAAGTTCTTTGGAACAATCTTTTTTCTCCAGTATGATAATAAAGTGTCTTTTTGAGAACTGCTGTCAGTCAAGGTTCAGAATTCGGATAGATAGTAGAATTCATGATCGAACAATAGCATAAATCAGTTTGCATGGCAGCAATTCGTCATAGGATTCCCAGAACAGTGGCGATGAAAGGGATCCTCTAGCTCTGGGCCCCCCAATTTTTTGGGCACCAGGGATCGGTTCCGTGGACAGCAGTTTTTCCGTGGACCAGAGGGGGATGGTTTCATATGCTGGCTGCATCGCACGAATGGGGCTTGGCATGTTTGCGCGGCTTGGTTTCTGGCATGCCGCGGCCCAGTGCGGGTCCACGGACCGGGGTTGGGGACCCCTGCTTTAGTCCAATCCTCTACAGTCCAAGTAGTCCTCCATTTACAACTATAATGGAGTCTGTCCATTAGGGTTTATAAATTGTGATAATTGTAAAGCAGGACATGATGTGACCAAACACATTTTTACCACCAGTTTTAATGGTGGCCATTAAGCAAACACTCTGGTTATAAAGTGAACGCAGTCATTAAGGAAACCCATTGTTTGCTGGGGGAATTTTGCCAGAAATCCGAAGTAAATCTCTGTCAAATCTCACCAGATTCAAGGTTGACTCAGCCTTCCATCCTTCCGAGGTGGGTAAAATGAGGACCCAGATTGTTGGGGGCAATATGCTAACTCTGTAAACCGCTTAGAGAGGGCTGTAAAGCACTGTGAAGCGGTATATAAGTCTAAGTGCTATTGCTAAGTGCTATTGCTATTGCTAAAAGCATAAATTGCGGTCTTGGGACTGTGTGATGCTGCAAGTGTAAGGCCACACCTGGAATACTGCATCCAGTTTTGGTCACCAAATTACAAAAAAAGTTGAGACTTTGTAAAAAGTGCGAAGAAGAGCAACTAAAGATGATCAAAGGCTTGGAGACTAAAACATATGAAGAACGGTTGCAGGATTTCGGTTTGGCTAGTCTAGAGAAAAGAAGGACTAGGGGTGACATGATAGCAGTATTTGAGAGGCTGCCACAAAGAAGAGGGGTTCAATTTATTTTCCAAAGCAACAGAGGGCAGGACAAGAAACAACAGATGGAAACTTAATCAAGGAGAGAAGCAATCTGGAATGGAGGAGAAACTTCCTAGCAGTGAGGACAATGAACTAGTGGAATAGCTTTGCCTTCAGAAGTTGTGGGTGCTTCATCACTGGAGGTTTTTAAGAAGAGACTGGACAGTCACTTGTCAGAAATGGTATACGGTCTCCTGCTTGAGCAGGGGGCTGGAGTAGAAGACCTCCAAGGTCCCTTCCAGCTCTATTCTGATTGTGATAAAACTGAGCCGAGGTGGCGCAGTGGTTAGAGTGCAGTACTGCAGGCCACTTCTGCCGACTGCCGGCTGCCTGCAGTTTGGCAGTTCGAATCTCACCAGGCTCAAGGTTGACTCAGCCTTCCATCCTTCCGAGGTCGGTGAAATGAGGACCCAGATTGTTGGGGGCAATATGCTGACTCTGTAAACTGCTTAGAGAGGGCTGTAAAAGCACTGTGAAGCGGTATATAAGTCTAAGTGCTATTGCTATTGCTAAACGGCAATAATGCTGGCCAATAGCTGAGCACTCAAATTCCGGTTATGTGACCCAGGAGTGGCCATTGCAACTTTGGAACCGGGTCCTGGGGAGATCCATCATAACTTTGAATGGTTGCTAAGTGTCCAGTCGTACGTTGAGGACTGTATGCAGAAAAATAAAATCACCCTTGAGAAGGGGGTACCCAATTTTCTCATAAAAACCTCCAGAGATGGAAAGCCCACTGCCACTGTAGATTGACTGCTCCACTGTTTGAAAGATTTTACCATCAGGATGATTTTCCTTATACGGTATTTAACTACATACTAGGTAGCCGCAACTTATTATTTCTGCTCCTAATTTTTGCGGCAACATAAAATAGTTCCTGCCCGTCTTCTCTGTGGCGCCATTTAATGGGCCTGAGCACTAATACTGGGTCTTTCCTGTATTTGCGCTCAATGTTTTTCCTCCCTACATTTCTCCCTGTTGAGAACATTTTGTTCCTCTTAGCCCAGTCTTCCAAATTATCCAGACTAGAACTGCAATCTTGTTCTGTCATCCTGGGTGTTGGCTGGACTCTCCAATGTTGGCTAGACTCTCCGATTGTGGGTCTACCTGAGTGTAGTGCAGTGGTGAAATCCAAATTTTTTTGTTACTACCGGTTCTGTGGGCGTGGCTTTGTGGGCGTGATGTGGCTTTGTGGGCGTGGCAGGGGAAGGATACTGCAAAATCCCCATTCCCTCCCCACTCCAGGGGAAGGATACTGCAAAATCCCCATTCCCTCCCCACTCCAGGGGAAGGATACTGCAAAATCCCCATTCCCTCCCCACTCCAGGGGAAGGATACTGCAAAATCCCCATTCCCTCCTCACTCCTGGGGGAAGGATACTGCAAAATCCCCATTCCCTCCCCACTCCAGGGGAAGGATACTGCAAAATCCCCATTCCCTCCCCACTCCTGGGGGAAGGATATTGCAAAATCCCCATTCCTTCCCCACTCCTGGGGGAAGGATATTGCAAAATCTCCATTCCCACCCCACTCTGGTGCCAGCCAGAGGTGGTATTTGCCGGTTCTCCGAACTACTCAAAATGTCCGCTACCGGTTCTCTGAACTACTCAAAATTTCTGCTACTGGTTCTGCAGAACCTGTCGGATTTCACCCCTGGTGTAGTGTCATCCAAATTGCACTTTAATAGCTTGTCAGTGAGAACTTCAAGTGAAATCTTTGCAATCAAGGGGGAATCATTCCTTTTTATTCCATCTTTATTATTTGTTTATAAATAACTCAAGGAGGCAACCATATCTAATACACATACTCGTTGACCTATGACCACAATTGAGCCCAAACTTTGTTAAATAAGGCGGTTGCTGAGTGAGTTTTGCTCACGACCTTTTTGCCACAATCGTTAAGTGAATTACTGCAGTTGTTTAGCGAATCATACAGTCATTAAGTGAATCTTGCTACCCAAATTAGTTTTGCTTGTCGGAAGCCAGTTAGGAAAGGCTACAAATGGAGATCACATGACCCCAGGACAGTGCAACTGTCATAAGTACATGCCAGTTGCCAAACGCATGGATTTTTATCATGTGACCATGAGGCTGCTGGAACAGTTGTAAGTGTGAAAACTAGTCATAAATCACCCTTTTCAGTGCCATTATAACTTCAAACTGTCACTAAATGAATGGTTGTAAAGTCAAGGACTACCTGTACTCCTTCCTTCTCCTATTTTTACCACAACAACAACCCTGTGAGGTAGATTGGGCTTGAGAGAGAGAGAGAGTAACTGGCCCAAAGTCACCCAACTGGAATTCATGGCTAAGGTGGGACTAGAATTCACAGTCTCCTGGTTTCTAGCGTGGTGCCTTCCCCTGTCTACCAAAGCTATTACCTTGTCAGAGACGATTTCTCTCCCATGACTTGGTTTTGACAAAGCCATGCTGACATTTAGCAATCGCAAGCATTGTCTGCCGTAGATAAAAGCAGAAAGTCACGAGACAGTTGAATCCTTTGATATGCTCCGGGGTATCCCATCTCAGTGCTGCAGGGAAAAAATATATCAATTCAATGGAATGACATTTAGCAATTCATTATTTATTGTATTTTTTTTAAAACACTATTTTATTAAGTTTAGGAACTGCCCTGATGCTGAAGCCACTCTGGGTGACTCCCAAAACAGCATAAAACGTGATTTTAAAAAAATAGATAAATAAGATGGGATCTACCTGTTTAATACAAACCGTGTACAGAAACACCTCCAACAAATAAAAATATGAGAAGTGCTACGTTGGATTGGACCCAAGAAACTCTAAACTATTAAGCAGTGGTTTAGCAAAGATTTCACTTTGGTTCTAAGAGAAATAGCCACCTCCCTGATTTGTTTATTTGATCTATATCTCGTCCTTGTTTTGATCAACTTAAGGTACTGTATGTATAACACGGAATTCAGAATAACAGTTGTTGGAAGGGACCCTGAAGGTCTTTTAGTCCAATCCCCTGCTCAAGCAGGAGACCCTATACCGGGGGTCTGCAACCTTAAACACTCAAAGAGCCATTTGGACCTGTTTCCCACAGAAAAGAAAACACTGGAAGCCACAAAACCTGGGTGGGCATGGCCAACTGAATGTCACTTCCACCCAGGGGTGAAATGCTCCCGGTTCGCTTGTACCTGTCGGTCGCCGTAGAGCCGGTCGCCAAGGTAGCGCGAGGTGCCGCCCACCCGCCCGGACGCCGCCATTTGGGTTCTTTTACCTTCTGCGTATGCGCAAAGCATTCTGTGCATTCGCAGAGGGTAAAAGAACCCAAATGGCGGCGTCCGGGCAGGTGGGCGGCGCCTCGCGCTACCTTGGCGACCGGCTCTATGGCGATCGACAGGTACAAGCGAACCGGGAGCATTTCACCCCTGCTTCCACCCAGTCACATGACCCCCAGCCATGCCTACCCAGGTTTTGTGGCTCCCAGTGTTTTCTGTGGGAAATGGGTCTCTCTCTCTCTCTCTCTCTCTCTCTCTCTCTCTCTCTCTCTCTCTCTCTCTCTCTCTCTCTCTCTCTCTCTCTCTCTCTCTTTCTCTCTTCTCTCTCTCTCTCTCTCTCTTCTATCTCTCTTTCTCTCTCTCTCATCTATCTATCTATCTATCTATCTATCTATCTATCTATCTATCTATCTATCTATTATCTATCATCTCTCTCTCTCGTCTGTCATCTTTCTATATCTATCACCTGTCCTCGT